>CAJQUW010002649.1:0-105233 GCA_907163375.1 Prostheceraeus crozeri | reverse complement strand
ACCATTTATCCACGCAAGATGACACCTACGAGTATAAAGAAAGCAAGATGACCAGCTACACAAAATGTGATTAACATTACAATCACTTAATGATCGATTTATAGCGTTTGTTGATTATGGAGAAGTGAAAGACCGTGACGAAGTGTCAGCAACAAATCATGTATCGGACATATAACCATATATTTCGCGCGAAATATTTCGTTATTAGGGTTGGCACGAAATATTTCGCGAAGTTTATCTTTTATTTCCTCAGAAGTTTATCGAAGTTTATTTTTTTCGAGTGCAGTGTCGTTTTTCTTATGCTCTGATATCATATCGAAGTTCTGCTTGCTAATGAAAAGTATATTTTAATCTATCATTTAAGAATTAATTACTACTTTAGAGGCTGAGATAAGTTGGTGTTCATCAATAGACTAACTGATTTTTCTTCGCCAGCCAATCAAATCAAGACAAAAGCACATCTCGGTTACCATGAATGCGGTTGCGGAAATAAGACTGCTGCAACGTTCGCAATTGTTTTATTCGTCGTTCAAGGAACTTATGATTCAATGAGTAAACGATTTATCATTTGATTATTCCGCTCTTTAATGTGCAGTGCATACATAGCAGAGGATCGCCATTATTTGGTTACCATGAATGCGGTTGCGGAAATAAGACTGCTGCAACGTTCGCAATTGTTTTATTCGTCGTTGAAGGAACTTATGATTCAATGAGTAAACGAGTTATCATTTGATTATTCCGCTCTTTAATATGCAGTGCATACATAGCAGAGGATCGCCATTATTTGGTTACCATGAATGCGGTTGCGGAAATAAGACTGCTGCAACGTTCGCAATTGTTTTATTCGTCGTTCAAGGAACTTATGATTCAATGAGTGCAGTGCATACATAGCAGAGGATCGCCATTATTTGGTAGTCCGTAAAGATTTACTGTAAAGAGCTTATTCCTATAGTAATCTAATCTGAGTCACAATCACAACTCACAATGTGCTTCAAGAGTTTGTGATCATATTATGTGTGTACAAAGATGTAGTACATTTACATTGGATGTTGCGGAGTGGCGTGTGGCAATGCCGTAGCTGGCACCCTCAAAGGAGGAATGGAGTGCAGCAACAGACCAGAAGGAGCAAGATTTTTACGTTGTAACAATTGATGTTCAATAGGGAGGCGGAATTGAGTTTTTATAAAATTCAATGCGCTGAATAAAAGTTAATAATCAGCCTGTTCATTACCGATAGGCAATTTATTAATTGAGAACCCACAATGCTCGTAATTCTCAGCTTTGGAGCTGCAGTCAACACGTGACTTACAGTAGCAGATGGTAATTTTGAATAATTTTAACTTGAATATATAGCTTATACTTTCTAGAATGTGCTTTATCCATATATAGTCATACGATTACATAAGCCAAAAATTCAACGTGCGCGTAGATATGTAAAGTAAATGGTGTATGGTCAGCTAAGTGTGTTGTGACTGATGAGCATAAAGGCCATAGTCTAAAAGGAAGCTATGTAAAAAGAACTTTCTACCTGAATTCAATCCTTTGTCTCTGCATTAGAGTCATGTTGATAAATGAATGAATGTCATTACATTGGATGCGATCTCATTTTATCAATGTACATACATGCATGCTAAAAATTGCAGAAAGCCTTTTGACTGGAGAAGCAGATCGCATATCAGCATTAATTGAATGTAATTAAATAAGGTTATTCAAACGAAATGTGACAATTGAAAGTTTAATAAATTGTGGAATTATCAAAATGTTAAGAATACTATTGCCTGTAATCCATTAATTCTACCAGCAATTGCACTCGTTGATTCAAAGTTCAAATATGCTAGTAGAGATACCATACTAAATCTGAAATCTCATCTACATGTGCGTGTACATGTATATGGAAGTCGAAGTAGACTGCGGTTAATCATGCGCAAATTCATTCAGTATAATGAAAAAATGAAGCGAGCCGACACAGCGGAAAGTGTTGAGATGGTGGACTTCTAGTGGCGAGGTGGGAGTGGGACCAGAATTGGCGCAGGACTATGGGGTCACGGTGAAGGAGAATCAGGAGGATGACGATGACTTTTAAAGCGCTAATGTATATGTTTTATAATGTCAATTTTATTGTTGATTAACATCAATGTCATAGTATTAATATCATTGTCGATAAGCTCAATTGTTGCACCGGTCATATAATCTGAACATATTCTGTGCAAACTCTGATAATAACTGTTGACATAGCCCTGAAAATGCTAGCTTCCAAATTCGCATCAGAATTTACAATGCTGAATGTTGAACTCAAAAAATTACCTGTAGTCAATATGAAAGCGTTCTTCGGCTAGTCATCGCATCAGAATGACTTTTACGTGTTACAGTTTGACGAAGCCGGAAATTTCCTTTCTTCACATAATAAAATCATTTTTAGTAACACTGTTGAGCGACGGCAGCCCATTGAAACAATGTATATGTTTTTACTAATTTGGACCCACCAATTCCAAGAAACATTTTTTTGAGAATTGAAGCCTGAAACAACAACTTCAGGGCATTCCCCAAAGGCAGTCAAGATTTCGTGACTGTACTCGAACAGGAAGTGTCTCTAAATTCAAGAAAGAAAATATTTAGAAAATGTGCGGGTACACGTATGTTTAACGGCCAACTTTATATTCGAAAAAGTATGCCCAATATTGACTGTTTCTAGGTTACATGTCATCTAGAATAGTCGGCGATATAAACTTCGAACAGTTTCTGATCATACTCTGGGGGAATTCTTTCGTATTCATGCAAAAATAGCAAACTTCGATAAATTTCGCGAAGTATTTGATTTTTTTTATTTCCTCCGAAGCAAAAAATAAACTTCGGAATTTTGCCAAACCCTACACTCACTACACATGCTGCCAAAAGATAGGAAATAGCAGCAATCACAGATTTTACGGTTAGTCACTTTTGTCCATCCAGAGCTCCCAACTTCACGAGAAGCACCAGATGTTCAAGCGGCTTCTTTCGGAGCGCGTGGCCAATTAAACGAACTTACCTCACAACGATGGTTCGCACCAATTATTGTTTGCCAGTCGACTGAAGCACTCTACATGCATCATTTCATTCCATCTTCGTCCAGGAGGGCTTGCTCACCGTTCTGCGGAGGAACTACATTCCATCGGTTCATTGCAATTCAAGGCCTACTCAAGATATTCTAGCTCTCGCCATCAACAGTGTGGTCATATCAGTGGAGAAGTAGTAGAGAAGAGATATGTACTTAAGCTTGAATATTCCTTAAGCAGATTACTGCAATTACATGTATTAATTTGATTTTTTACATATTCAGTAAAAAATTGATGAGAAGCACCTAGAAAGGCATTATTCAGTTAATCTGCCGTGAACTACTATGAATTTATGTTATCACCGGTCCAAAAGCGGTCAGTCGATCGACAGACCTGGCAAAAGACAGTTACTCAAGACAAAAAAACACCTACTGTCCAGTTGAGAAAATCAAATAGGCTTCCAGTCTGGTCGCGGCCGATAAAGCCCCGCAATTGATTTTCATTTCGAGTCTTTTTTGAATTTTCAGTTCGAAAAAATTGCTTCCTCGAAGGTAGTTGTAATGATTTTTAAAACCACGTTTTGGGTGTTAGCGATTTTGCAAATATAACTATATCTAATGAGTAGATACATGCCTACAAAATGTATACAAATTTCAAACAAAACAAAAATATCACAAAATATTAAAAATTTTTGACGACAATATTGCACCGAAACACCTAAAAATTCGCGGTCTTTATCACTGCGTTGATGCAGTGCAATGAAAATTCGCTGGTTTAATTCCTTATTTTCTAATTCGCTTCTAACTTCTTGTGCCACTTTGAATGATTTTACATTTCAAAAGAGATTATTTCAGTCTCAGTGAGTATTCGATTCGTTGCTCATCGATGAGATGCAGCAATCTAAATTTTGCAGGAAAAATCCATTTCCTGTCATCCTATATAACTTTTAAAAAATGCCATAGATAATCACAGACAACGTCTAGTAAACGAACTTTCATTATTGGTTGAGATGCTGCATGTATTAACAACAATTTGATTGTTGTTAATATAAAGGTGCAGAAAATCTTTGTTACTTTAAAGATATGTTTCACTGTCTTGATGAATTGATGGAAAGATGTTTAGAATCAAATAAAACCTCCACGATGAAGAATATTTATATTATCTGATGCTAAAACCATGCTTTTTACTGTTTCAGTGTGAAAGACCACATGAAAATACTTTTCTAGGCTCTGAAGAGGTAAGACTGTTGCATTTTAAAGTTTTCCGAAAATGCAATAATACGATAAAGTACATACTCATTTGTATAAAAATATTATCATTTGTAAACAATCAGGCGCAGAACATGATAAGTTTAATAACATTATAAGCTCAACCACAGTAAGCTGTTGAACGTTGAGAACCCATGGGATTCCTCGTCCTTAACACCACAAGCCTCGGTGCAGGGTCTTGCGATCAACATTTTTTCTGGGCTAAAAATAAAAAAAATGACCAACAGTGTCTGTGGCTGGAACAAGGGCGGTGGACAAGCCTAAAGAAACTTGATGGTGGAACGCTATGGCAGCACAGGCGATCAGCGAAAAGCGAAGATCATGGAAGGAATGGCAACGACGTGGAGATGAGGAAGAAGTTCGTGTCTGAACTTGCTAAGAAGCAAAGAAAGGAAAATCAAGACCTCACAAATGTGGGCTGTATAAGAAATGAAGAAGGGATTGTCGCTCGTTCCTCAGCTTCATGCCTGGAAAGATTTAGGGCTCACCACATTAAGCTGCTGAACGTTGAGAACACATGGGATTCCTCGTTCTTGTCACCACAAGCCGCGGTGCAGGGTCCTGTGATCAACATCACCGAGCACAAGGTAAAAGCGGCTACACATTCCATGAAGTTAAATAAAACACCTGGTCCCTCTGAAGTGTCGGCTTTGAAATTACCTTCTATCACTGATGACAAATGTGATAGAAGGAAACAAATAAAACAGTTAAGAATTGTGATCTATCGATAAAATTGATTAACGAATGCGGCAAACGAACAAGCACAAGTCTTAATAACAAAAGTAATAATTTCACAAACTGTAAATGCGATGATGAAGTTTGCAGGAGCGTAAATGAATTTAATTGCAACGATAAATATATAGTTTATCAATACACCTGCGATCTTGGCGGGGAGTTTTATATCGCTAAGAAGGTCCGCAAATTTATTACCAGGCATCTTGAACACAGGAGAACCATTAATAATCGTTCATCTGCCAGTCCATTCACTGATCATTTAGCGCGTCAGCATAATAGTATAGGCGGCATCTGGAGTTTGCGGACTGTCGATTTCATTGATAAATTCACGAACACTCGAGACACCGCATTCAGTGAAGCAAAAGCAATCACTCAGCTTAAGTCTACAATCAAAGAGGAAACACGAATTACTTTCTACAGTCTGAAATCGCATTTAGATCACCTCACATTGGACAAGCAGCACACTTCCTTAACCCTCATCAGCCCGGCAAATGAGCCATCGCATTCCGCCCACCAGACTACATATGTAGTTCCTGCAGTCTATAAAGTTGCTTTTAATTCTATAACTTTGTAGATCACTTGGGGGTTTGAATTCTGGTCCTGCAAGTCTTTTACTACAACTATTTATGCAAACTTCAATCGCAAAAGTCTTCAGAAATGAATGGCTGTTGAATCTATGCTGGCCCAATAGTCCAAAAGATGGGCATCATCCACATTTCATCTGATATGTCGACATTTGATTCGTGAAGATGCATGTAATTGCAAACTGCCCGCATTTTACAAAGCAAACTGTGTTATGCAGTAAATACTATACTTACTAACTCATGAAATAACACAAATTACAAAGACTGTAGGCCTACCATTCATGACAGAATAACATAACAAATGTAGCACTAACTGCAGGCTACTGTATTGATACGAGTTACTATATACCAAATGCAGTTCATTCATTCAAACATTCAGAACACGCTATACGGCTGGTTTTGTGGATGGAGCACACTGGTCATGCGCAGTGAGAGCATCTATTTCTTGTTGATTTTCCACAACTCGAGACAGCTAAGCATTTCCGAGGTCCGGAGCCTGCACTCACCGCATGAGCTGATGGGTATGGCTTCAAGCCGAATTGATGAAATGCGATTTTGCTTTGTGCATATACTTTAGCATCTCTGTAGCGAAGATGGATATTTGGTTCGGCCAACTGTTCGGTAACTTTCTTGATAAATAACTTTCGAGGCTTTCGATATCCATTCATTTCCATAATGAGAAATGAACTGAGCAGAGTCACATCTAGGATATTGAACAAAAACACCAATGGGTAGCGGTGGGTCTTCCGTTTGCAACTAAAGTCTTCAATCCTGCTATCCATCAAGTCTGCGCCACCCTTGTTGGCATTGTAATCCAGGATTATGCTTGGTTTTCTGTCAACTCTCGAAGAAATTTCTAGTTTGCTGTGGAAAGATGACATCAGCAAGACGTTCCTGCTCTTCTTTGGAACATAAGAAGTCAACATAATGCGGTTGTCAACATCGAACACAGCTGTTGTGTTTTTCACTTCTCACTCTTTGACAGTGCGAAGCTCATGTGGTACATCTCGACGATTGGCAGGTAGTTCCCGTCGCTTTAAGACCCTTGGACAAATGATCATTCAAAAGAGAGTGTGAGGTGAAATACCTGTCCATGTATACATGTACGTTGCGATTGGAACCATAATACGGTTCAGTGAGCTTCATGACAGTCTTTTGTTCGAGACCAACTTCTCTTGTGACGCCCTTGCCACTGTAGATAACCGCATTCAAGGCGAAGCCATTTTTCGAATCATTCAACCAAAATATTTTGATGCCATATTTCGTAGATTTTGATGGCATATACGCCCGCGCTGGAACATAGCCACGAGAGCCGTACAGTTGTTCATCCACCGTAAGATTCTCTGATGGAATGTAATGCTTTCTAAGATTGAAAATGAACAAGTCCCATATTTTGCGCACAGCCTTCATTTTGTCGGTCTCCTGACGGGAAGCTCGTGTGCGTTTCTCGTCTAAAATCAAATATTCCAATAGCTGTTTCAAACGATTCTTAGATAGAGCACAGCGGTAGAACGGAGGAGAGTCTGAGGAGTCGTAGAGGTCGCTGAGAGCCGACACGTTGCTTTTATCGGCACCTGATCGTATGATGATTCCAATTCCAGCCGTCAATTCTTCATGCGTAAAGACTTTTTGCTTCTTGGGACGCATTCGTCGATTTATCAGACGCAAGATGGATCGGAGCATCACCTCAGTGACGAACAAATGAAATGTTGAAGCTTCGTCAACTGGATCTTCTCGTGGTCCTTCACGGAAATTCACAATATTGCGCTGAAGGCGGCGATTTACAGGAGCTGCACGGTCCCACTTGATGTTATTCGGAAAAACGTAGTATGCGATGGATTCTGGATTAGACGCATCGCTGACACCACTAATGCTTGTCGACGTTTCATCACCGGATGATGATCCTTCCTCCATGAAGACATCTGCATCATCACTGTCATGAAAGTATACCTGAACACCCGGATTTGGAAACCGTCGCATTCATGCGCACATTCATTTTCTATGTCCGAATTATCGGTGTCTTCAGCAATCAAAATAGCAATGTCACTAGGAGTGAGAATTCGCGACTTTACTCGAACACTCATTATGTTGAAATGACATAGTTGGACGTTGACAATCGATGAAATACAATAGAATCACTTGACTAGCAGAATTCATCAATAATTTGAAATCAGGACATAGAAAGCTGCTTGTTCGGATGCAATTGTTTGGAATGACATAGAAAGTTCTCTCTGGTGAATAGCCTGAATGTTGCTTGGATCAATAGGTTTCTTGAATCTTTGAATTGACATTGCCATCTAAATTGTGCAAAAACTACACATGTAGTCTGCCGGGCGGAATCATATGATTCCTCAATATTTCTTTTCCAAATCAACGCATCAAGATGTACTTGTTGACAGCTGCAGAAGGAGCCTCAACATTGTTGGAAATTAAATTTGGTTGTATTTGCTGTTGTATTTTAGTTGTGTTGATTGTTTGAAAATCGCAAAACTACAAATGTAGTCTGGTGGGCCGATGAGGGTTAATGTTACTTAAGTTTCTTTATAAACCTGAAACAGAGACCTAAACATTTTCTTTCTCTCGGGAGTTCGGACAAAATGAACTATCTCAATGCAAAATGCAAATTATCCCGGTGCCTGGTCAACCACGTGAATTTTGGCACGTGATAATTTTGAAATCCAGTTCCTTGACCTTTTGATATTGAGTCACAAGAATTGTGACCACCTGACTGTCGACGTCTACAGCCAGGAATCGGTGCATTAGGGGGTGCATCATAGCAATCGAACTGTTAGCAATCAGCTAAATAGCAGGCACAAATGCGTCACGTCATTAGACGTCCAGCTTCATGTTAAGTTGTTTCACATGCTCAAAGCGGCCA
This sequence comes from Prostheceraeus crozeri, assembly GCA_907163375.1. Lineage (NCBI taxonomy): Eukaryota > Metazoa > Platyhelminthes > Polycladida > Euryleptidae > Prostheceraeus > Prostheceraeus crozeri. Next base: position 96,736 of record CAJQUW010002649.1, on the reverse strand, counting down.
CTAGTCGAAATACATTTTCGCATTGGGTTCACTTGAAATCTTGCGATGTATTACTTTTTTGTTATTGAACTAGCTGTAGTGTGTGGCGATCAACTAATTGATTTGAAATTCATTTCAGGACGACTATGAAGTAATGAATGTGAATACTTGCAAACCGTCGACTTCACGTAAGTTGGTTTGATTATTTATCTTTTTCTAATTTCCCTTAGCGTATATAGTTCTTTCTTAATTCATGAAAGCCTGAAATTGAAATTTTGATTGAGCTTCTTCAGCAAGAAAAAATAGTGGTTGTCGGAAATTTGGACCAAAGTCTCAACATCTTTGGCCTTTTAGGTGTTCGGAGAAGGAAAAATGTTTGCTTGTATCAAATCATCTACAGGTTGTCTCAGGAATTTTGAATACGGCTCTCTTTCAGAATACATAAAGCATCCGAAATCAACTGTAGATATATTATCTATTATTGCCTTTAGAAATGGTCAGAAATCGGAATATCGGCAAAATTTGTGTAATATCACAACCACAGAATTAGATTGTTTAAGCTTCTCACTTTGCTAGAAGTGCAAACTGATTCAAAACGATGGCACATGCAGGAACTTAATAAGTGGGCAAAAAGAAATTTTTAATACCTTGCAGAGATAGGAAAAATAGTCGTGCGTCGCTTGCGTATTGCTCTGATTTCCTTCAAAATGTTCCGATCGCCACGATTCCTTCAGATTCGAAGAATTCACATCATTGCGCAAAAGTTTTCTCGATAATGTTGGATCCTGTGATCACTATTAAAAAAGTTAGCAGGCGCACGAAAAAACGTTCAGAAACTTCTCTGTTGATCTTGACATCGTCTGTGTCTCTTTGCTGTGTGATCCGGTTGATAACAGTCACTGCAACTTCGCACAATTTGGCGTGTTTAATGTTGAACTGGCTGCTCATTGTTCGATTGCTGTGGCATTATGTCTGCAGATTGTGCCATTTCATTCACGCTACATGTTTCAATGTTTCTAGTCAAACAGAAGAAGAGACGACCTGTCTAATTCTGTGATCACAACATTCTGTCGTATAGAAGTTTCATTCATTGACAGGGCTGTAATAAATTTCGACATTTCGTCTCATTCATCTAGAGTAAGGTCAATCTGCGACTGACTAGTAGGGTGATGCACTCAGGCAACGTGACAGCAGACATTATCACACATTCTTGTTACCGCCAAAGTGCTATGAATCAAGGGACACAATTATAGAGCAGCTGCGATATAGCATCGTATTTTTATTTATTGCGATCTGAAAGTTAAAATTTGGAAATTCAAAAGATTGATTTAATGCAATTGATCAATAAAGGAAAACTCGTTATGTAGTTTGCAGCTCGGCACTCGTCCGCTCTTATTGAGAGCAATGCACGGAAATGATTGACATCTGCACATGCATTAGACACAGATGTTGATAACTGTTTTACGAAGTGACAAGATTGACAAGAACACAGATGAGACAACCAATAAGAAAGGAAGCTGACAATTTACTACATCTAGCATACTGTATACAGAAAAATCATGATATGCTAAGTTTACAAGTAAATGCACTAATTAGACATGACGTGTCTACTTCTTCTTTTAATTGTCTTAACTAGCGCATTTACTTGTAAACTTAGCATATCATGATTTTTCTATACACAGTATACTAGATGTAGCAAATTGTCAGCTTCTTTTCTTATTGGTTGTCTCATCTGTGTTCTTGTCAATCTTGTCACTTCGTAGAACAGTTATCAACAGCCATTGAACCTGTGTCTAATGCATGTGCAGATGTCAATCATTTCCGTGTATTGCTCTCAATAAGAGCGGACGAAGCGCCGAGCTGCAAACTACATGACGAGTTTTCCTTTATTGATCAATTGCATTTATAAATGGGCACCTACAAAAAGAAAATTGATTTAAGTTTAAATTTAAAGACCGACTCGCTGCTCTTGTCACATTTGTCCTGTCAAAATAATTTGCTTCACCTGTGCTTTTAAATTTAGCATATTTTCAGAACATGTCTCCGAAAAATTGTTGGATTTGGAGTGTCAAGCTTATGACCTATTTTGGAAAGTACTTTTTTCGACAGTGGGAGATAACATTGGAGTATCAACATTTAACGAAGCGCTTCGATTATCTACATAAGCACAGTATTTTTACATTTAGTATATGAGTCTGTGAATCACGTTATGATCATCTGTTATATCACATACAACGAAAAGAGGGTTGGGAATTCAAGTGTTATGTAAATGCTACATGTACCAGTACGCACCGAAATTCTAAATGGTGTATTTACGTAATTGATCAAACTCCGGGATATTTCACGTTTTACAATGGAAGTCATTTTGACTGGCCGCTCCCCGGAAACAAAATATTCGGTATCTTTGATAAAAAGTTTGTTTTAAAAACCACGATGGGCCTTTGGCGTCCTGCGCCTTCAGAAGTCGATAGTATAGCGGAGATACCGCATTCCTGAGTTGTATTATATACGCAAATCAAACTTTTCAATCCCATTTTGTACTCATAAGCAGCCACTCAGGACAATATGCCTGAAGATTGTAGACGTTCACAAGCTTCATGACGAACACCGTCAACATGGATGTCCCACATCAGTTGGTTGTTTATATGGTGACACCTAGAATTCGGTTACGGCAATCGTCATTCATTGTCTCAGGTGATCTGGAGTTCTTAGAGATGCAACATCAATTGCTCATATTGAAGATATCCATGTTGTTTCTACACGCGTCGAAGCATTCAGTTCGTCATGGATTCTGGATCTGATTGTAATCGGGACATCAGATTGCTGTGGAATTATTAGGAAGATATCATCTGCTTGTTTCACTACAGTCGGGTGTGCATGAGGAGAAAGGTCGGCAAGAAGTACGCAGAAAACGACAGGCCGAATGACGAAGCCTTGATAGTCCGGCATCCAGAACGAGTTTCTGCTGGGAAACAGCCTGAAAATGAGACTTTTACAGAATGATTTCCACCCTGTACCTACTACGAATCAGCGCGTCTGCCGAGTTCTAGTTATTTCCTCTTCTTGTCCGACACGATGAAAAAACACACTTTGATCCAATGGGTAGCAGATAGCAGTTTTGCATAAATTAAATTTTCTATGTTTTCTCTCATCAACTGAAAGGTAATAAGTCTGTAGCCATTAATTTCGGCATGATGTAGGCCATTTCCTATCATGTGCATGTGATGCTATTGTGCTTCTTATCGGCGATGTATGCAAGAATGTGGTTCAGTGTGGATAAAGTAAGCCAGCACGTTGATGTTTGCCGTCATTAGGAGGCCTACCAAATCTGAATGTGTTTAGCTTCTAAAACAGTGGTGCATGCGCATGATAAGAAGTGACTTAAGACTTAATATGAGTACTTTTCCGTTGATGAGAGAAAACGTAGAAAATTTTATTTTTTGAAAAAAACTGCTTTCTGCGGTTCCATTGGATCAAAGTGTGTTTTTGATCGTGTCTGACAAGAAGAGGAAATAGCTAGAACTCGGCAGACGTGCAGACTCGTAGTAGGCATAAGGTGTACATTATTCTGTGAAATTCTCATTTTCGGCCTCATTCCTGCAGAAACTCGTTCTGTCTGACGGACTATGAGGAGCACCATTGTTGACATTGTAGGTGTTAGAATCCTGGCTAAGAAATTGACGAAGAAATTTCTGTTGGCAAGATAACTCTTGATTCAGGGAACACAACCGTTTGGGAGCTCATATCAGATGAGTTTTCGCAGTCGGAGGTTGTGGTTCAGTCGATCGGAGGCTTTGTACAAGTCTAAGCTTATTACTGCGAAGCCGCACACCTTCAGATCGTCGTGGAATTGGAGAGCGTTGATAGTGATTTGTCGACAAAAGTTGATACGCCAGGGACAAAAGAATGTTGCTTGTTCTCATATACTCCAATTAAACTATCTCGTCTAGAACCATTCTTTCCAGTATCCTTGACGGGTCTTGTAACAATTGTATTGTTTAGAGCTTCTCTATGTCAGGTGGATTAGGCTTGGGGATGATGACAATGCGTCCATTTTTCCAGTATAAGGAAAGGCTCAAACCGCCTCCAAACACGCCCGTGACACTGATGCGCTTTAGAGGCCGGTATAGAAATGCATTCAGCCCGGCCATAGTTGAATATACGAGATAGTTTGCTCGTAATTCGTGCAAAATTCAAAAGTGAAATAGCTAAATGAAATATGAATAGTAGAAAACATACTGTGGATGCTCAGATTTAAAATAAAAATGTCTTTTACATACAGAGAAGTCTGCTATAAGAGCAAAAATTCCACCAACATTATCACATTAACTTTTTGGAACGTTATTTCATTTCCAAATCAGCAGTATTTTCGGAAGTTGTAAATTGCTCATGTAGTGTTCGCTATATCAACCTTTCTTTAATAATGCTGCACCGGTGAATATGTGAAAAATTTTACGATTTTATAGCACTGAAGTTCATGTTGATGTATTTTATTGACTTAATACTCGTAGTTGTCATTCTCTTAAGATGTTCATGATAATATAAGCATTCAATTGTATCAACCAACAATATTTTCATATTAATGTACATACATTTACCAATTTTCTTCGTATTTCAGGACAGATCCATTCATGAACAAAATGAATGTCGGTGGAGTTCCTCGATTACGAAGCGCTATTGTTTGTTTTGGTAATGGACAATCAAAAGAACCCTGACATTTTTCGGCCGCTGGTATTATTCAGAATGATGTGACTAACGAATCAGTTACTGCTCAAATAAACTGCATGCGTCTTTTGAACGATTGATCAACAAAGATTTGTGTGGCCTCCTTGGCACTTGGGTGTTCATGTCGAGCCCCGAGAGTGTCATTGGAAGACATCCGTAACCCGGACTAAAAGTATCACAATTCTTCTGCAAACTGACAATGTTTGTTCTGTCTAAGCTCCCAGTGGGGGAGAGTGACGTTGAAATATTTATGGAACATTACGAAATTGTGTAAAATATCTGAGACTATTTTTGTATAAATTTTGATGCTGTTGTAAAAATACTTGCACAGTCATATGTACATTTTCTTTTATTCAGTAAAGCCAATCTTGTTGTCGAGTGGAATTCTGCTCAACTGGAACTATTTTTCTTAAAAATAGAATCTATTAAAAACAAATAAGAGTTTTGTTTTAAGAAGAGCACGGATGCTTAATGATGGATAGTCAGTCCCCTTCATATTTTAATCAATGTTCAAAGTTGCTATTTGTTGTGCATTTTTCAATTAACCACTTTCATATTACAAGGTGCATATGCAACATTGACAGCTGCATATGTTGATGAGTGGCGAATTCATTTTTGTTGAATGCCAAGATTTGAAAATAGTAGATGAGCCGAATGAATAGGTAGGCCCTTCCGAACTGGGTCACAACAGACATTCATGTTGACGCATTCAAACCCATATAGTATGCGCGTCATGGTAGCTAGTAGAGTAGACGCTTGGTAGGCAAAATTTAATATTCCTTGACTTCCGCCATCATTTGAATATCATATTTCATGAATGACTTCAAAATTATTAAACGGGTGCGAAATTCAAAGTTCATTGAAATCTAAATTTGCACTGATGTGGACAAATGAAGATAAAAGTGAAGACTGTTGCAATAAATAGAACAGTTTCCATATAAAGAATATCCGATATATGAAGTAGAGACAGCGATAAAGCTTCAAATAAATTTAATCTTTGCAATACTGATGCTCAAAGTTGTAAGCATCATGCGCTTTATGCATTTTCGTGACCGCTTCAACTGCAAATGCAACTCATTTTCCTGCATGAATCGATATACATGTACGTTTTCTGATGTAGGTATTGCTTCAAAACTATAATAACTGATGGACTCCATTTTTTGTGACTTTGAGTTCCCACGGTAGACCTATATCTGATAATATTATCCGATAATATTATAATCTGATAAATTCAATCAAATTTGGGCGATGGGAGCATCAATGACCTTCTTTTTAAAAATCGAGCATTTTTGTCATTATATAATTGATCAAATTTTTCAGGAGGTTCAAATCCATTGATAAAAAGAAAAAACCAAATTACTTGTTGCCTCCGTACCAGTATATATTTTTTTGATCTGTTTAAAAAAATAATAAATATACACTGAAGTGCACTGAAGTTGCACTGTACTTCGGCCTTTGGCCTTCAAGGTGCGATGGTAAGTAAAAAAAAATATACTGGTACGGAGGCACCGAGTAATTTGGTTTTTTCTTTTTATCAATGGATTTTTGTCATTGTCAAAATTGTCGCAAATCTCTTATGACAACGTACAATTGAATTTACAAATACCGTCTTCATACATCCATGATTGCATCAATCAATCTATGTAAATAATGGCAATATCAAAGTTACACAATTCACATGGGCCTACTGCTTCTGAATCGTCACTTCTGAACAGAAAGTCAAATGCGATTACTTCGAGTTCATTTGAATCTTTCGAACTATCTTGCGATGACCGAGTTGCTTTCATGCATTTATGAAGAAAGTCATGGATATTGCGGCACAGAATTCACAATAGAAGAATTAAGAATCTATGACAGCCGCATGTAGCCTACCTGTTTTAGACCCATGAAAATACCTTTCAAGAATGATAATGTTGACATAAGGATCCCGCATGGCGAGTGCTTTCCGAAAATGTGTCACTTCACCACTTTCTGCTAGAAATTTGCGAAAGTTCACGCGGTTCCTATACATTTACTTCAAATGTAGATTACTCCAATGTCAATTGCCATGGTCCATGGCCGTGCATGGGCCCTGCTTCTATTAAGTTCACACGAAGCTTAGAATATTGAAGAGAAAGGCATGTCGAAAATGCGTCACTTTACAACTTTGTTGTATATGTTAGTTTGTTAAAAAACAGATAAAGTACTTTCACATGCACTTCAAGTGCAAGATATGTAGGGGAGGGTGGAGCATACTGAATATGTTTTTGAACTTTTCTCAACCGTTTGAATATGCCAAATCAAATTAACTAAAATCAAACTCGGTTTAACCAAAAAAAATTGAGGGCATGCTAAGTAGTCTCTGAGTTGTTCGACGTTTCTGTGACATTTCGTCTCCTATATTTTTACCAAAGTGGTTCAATGTCTCCCATGGGTACTTTTAAAAAATGCTTTAGAATATTCTCAGATTAATAGCATTATTCATGATAGATGAGCATATAAACCAAATGTATTGATACAATATTGCATTTATCATTGTGATCATCAATTACAGCATGACTGAACGCATTGCACATTACTAACTTGTAGACATGTAAGACATGTAGGCTTACATGTAAGCTAAAAAAACCGCTGAGAAATCATCAAAAGCCAAAGGAAGAAGCATTAACAATTTAATATGTTTGACCAGCAAGAGAGGTTCAAGAGTATTCAAACCCACCTCATTTTGATATTATCACTGATGTATGTCAATTTATTTTTTCAATATTAATTCGTCGCTAGGATAGTATACATAAGGAAACTGTAGATATTTACAACTTTTCAGGAGAGGCTTTAAAAGATTGCAATTCTTGAAAATGTTATTGCCAGGTTTCATATTATTAGGATTGAAAAATTTACCGCTCCCAATTGAATGAGAACTTCAATTGGAATATCTGCTATGGTTCATAGATATCTCAATGACTTGCCCTACCAGAGATAGACGAGTTTAGTGATTTGTAATTTGTCAAAATCAATTGAGTTTAATTAATTTGTGATTCATCCATGTATAAAATTACACATTCACTGTTCATCAGTAAAGTAAGCGCATATTTCTTCAAAATTACAAATTGAAACAATTCACAAGTCATAGTCATTGGAAAATATTGTAAAAAAATTCACTTACATTCAAAAGTTCAGCGTGAGCACTGTTGAACACCATGCGATTACTTAGAAAAGATGAAATTAGATGAATCATTGAAGGCATACAGAAAATGCAGCATAATAGAATGCATGAAGAACGAACAACACACATATCTGACAAGAAGATTCACTTGTAGGTACGAAGTTTCCGACTTTCGTTGACAAAAAGACATGACCAGGGAATAGTTGAATCCAGTCTTCGAGTGGTGCGACAGGCTGCAAGCGTAAGTGACCAGAACACGCCATCCTATCCGGAATCAGATCATGAAGAGGATGGTGGTCACTGCCGTCACATCGCAAGATGAATTTCTCAGCCGCCAACGCTATTGCATTTCGCCAAATGGTGATAAAACTCTAATGAAAATGTTGAACGTTCGATCTTTACAGAACACGCCCTCGAAAAATAACTGCGTCTTCCCCATCAGCTTTACGCTTTCTATATTCTTTTCGAAGACATCTGTTCAATTCTTGCTGATATTGGGTGAGGTCTCTTTACACAAACCCCTCAGAAAATGTTGCAGATTTGTTAAAACTTCTAGCTTTTTGTAGAATAGCTCTTTTCTGTTCAAAAGATTCACATGTTATCCCTGTCAATCGTTGTCTGTTGTCATTAATCTTCCCCATACGTTTCACCTCGAACAGCTTCTTTTCATGTATTTGAAGTTCATCCAGTATCTCCCTGCACTTCGCACGGTCATAGTCCTCTCGCTCCCTCTGGGTGCCCGACTGGAGCTCTTCAACGCCAAAGAGAATCAGATTTGCCTTTCTCAATCGCTGAGAAACCTCATTGACAGTTGCCTCTAAGAGATTGCATCTATCTTGCTTTACAAAAATCCTTCACGGAAAATATTTCCTGTTTATGACATATTAGAGCATTGTCTATAGCAGATACTCGCGTTGCAATATATTCTACTCGCTTCAATAGAGATTCTATTTGTTGAGTAAGTTTATCAAATCTTGCTTCAACTCGATCAATGATTCTTTTCTCAATCTCTTTCAAATTGCTTTGAATATCATCCAAAGAGTTTCCAAACTTTATCAGGAGTTGATTTCACACCGCGGGGCATGTTCAATAGGCACAAGGAAAAAACTGAACAAAATGAGACTCAAACTCAGACCTTCGTATCTGTTAGCTCTCAGACTTAAACGACTGACCACAAAACCATTGATGAAGCGATCGCAAAAGAATATTTCGTTATCTTTGATTGAAAGACCGTTGACGCAATCAGACTTCGGTCGATTGCTTCAATTTGTCCATTACAATGACAGATGAGAGAGAAAAAGATTAACACTCACTTTCTATATGCCAGAAAGCACAAAAAGTCCTTGTTTAACGGATACTCAGAGCACAACGATGAGAATGAACATTGTAATGCGAACCTTGATAGTACGAGAAGCACAGCAATATAAAATTTCCCCGGATTGAATCACTTGAACACTGAACACTGCCGGAAAATGCGAAGAACTCTTTAACTTGTTGTTGTCACTGATGATGATTCGTGTATGACGTACTGAAAGAAATCGTTATGAAATACAATGATGAAATCACTGAGGCGACACTCTGTAAACATTTGATCACTTTGTCAGCATAGCTGTTATTGCCAATAACACATAAATGATGATAATAAGACATAAATGAGGGAAAATTGCTACGTGTAGCTATCCTTTACAAAAAAACTTTCACAATAGCTCACAAAGTTCATTTGTTAACACAGAAAACGCATTTTCAACAACGCACACAAATAATTTACTTGCGCTCGAATATTTTGCATTTTTCTTGACAATAAATAAAGCTATTTGTTCCTTGCGATTGCCTATTCACTCCTTCGTGATTTAATAATAAAAAGCACACCTTATTAAAACATAAATTTTCAATTATTCAGAATGTTTTGCGTTTCTTTTACAACTAGCTTTCTTTTGTAAATCATTTGAGCCTACTATAATTTGATGCATAGAATAAGCTATAGAGCATGAAGTCAAGATTTTCAAACTTTAGACTGTTTTTGTATGAGGATCTTAATTGCATTTACACATTTACGAGCGCGCCTTCAACGTAATCGTGTGCTGCAGACCACGACGCGAACCTTTATCTCGCTGTAGTACGTCGTTCATTTCTGAACAGTCGGCATTTTATATTGAAATATTTCTTCGCACTTCTTCAACTTACTGGCAGTTAGGCATACTGAGGCTACCATAGAGTAAGTATATTAGGTAGAGTAGCAACTCAGTATTTATTTAATCCCCAATGTGTATACAATTTCGACTTTATTAAATGAACTCAAGGTGAACACAGTTGGAATTGTTGCCAAATGTGAGAGATACAAATTCTTACAAATTTGAAGAAATTGCCACGGAATTGACTGATCATGATAGCAAAACAGAGGGAATTATAGTATTTTACAGATCCTCCGTGTCATGACAGCCTTGGAGAGGTAATGTCTGCTAAATTAGCAATTCGATAGACTGCCTTATAACTGCTTATTAACTTTGAAACATGTAAATGGGTCCACATTACTATTCAGGTTCAAGAAATGAAACAGAAATATAGTGAATCATAAAATCATGCCGATGAAAATTGAATTAAAAACATGAAATTTCAGCCAAGAAAGCACAATAAGATCTCGACTTTTCCTTGAAGACCTCCAATATAATGCGGTTCATTAAATTTCCTTGATCATCAGCATAATTTCCGCTTACACTGTAAATCGCTCAATACCAATCACATACGAAGGATGCATACCAAAATATTTTTTGGTATATTTCTGTATGATCTTGGTATATATTTGTATGCTTTTCGCATACTATTTCAAGTGTGGTATGCTTTGCATACAAAAGCCATACCAGCACAATGTTAAAAGAAAGCATCAATCATGTCCAAAGTATGTTGATTTAAGGCTTTTTGTCAATAGAGATCACACTAATGCTACTACTGCTTTGTAAGTAGTGAGATAATGACATTTTATAGTCAAACTAGCAATACTGAATTCGATTTTAATACATGTAAGTCCGAGGCATTTCATAAATAATCAATAAGTATTTGACCATCAACAATTATGCATTATGTAATTTTGGAACCAAGCATATTATCAATCCAAAATAAAGATATCACACATACTAAATATAAACAATCCACATTATAATTCATATATATAGTTATACTATATACATATAGTTATGTTTGAGATATATAAGTCAACATGGTTGCTTAAAAGTTATCGTTTTATTGAAATGATGTTTATCAATTTAGTTCAAGGAAATGAGCTAATTATGAGTCTTGTGAATGCTATAAGACAAGTTGCAAAGATGACATGCGGCTTTAATTCCACAACAAATCTAATCTAGTTAAATACCACACTTTCACAAAGAAATATTCACGGCTGGTATTACTGGAAAAAAGTTATTTGTAAGTAGTATGTAGTATAACATATTTTTTGCCATATGACATAAAGCTATTCATACGAAAGACATACGAAACACATACCAATTTGCATCGGCTCTCGTATATAAAACATACCAAGAATTCGTATTTCAACGTAAAACAGCCAATCACATTTAGCATAGTTCGTATCGTCTACATACCAATCACATACGAAAGTAAATGGCCATTCGTATGAAAAACATACCAGATTTCTTTATATATACCAGAATCTCGTATCAAATGTTGGTTTCAAATTGTATGTAAACTTGGTATGTGTTTGTATGTAATTTTCGTATCCAGCGATTTACTATAGTTGCGATGCTTGTTTGCGAATGTTCATTCCTATGATATCCAACTTGTTTCATACCTGTACTACTTATAAAGTGGCTTCATGTCGGCACCGTCAACTGCGGTAACCTGTGCCACTATTTTGCGTTTTTTTGAGATTGCGCCCAAGGAAATGTTTTTTAGAACTCCAAACCTACATGATGATAAAACTTCAGGGTTCTAGAAGTACCACGCACATTTTTTGAATTATTTTCTAGCTATACATTTGACACTAGGACCCGCCAAAAATGGCACAAGTTACCCATCAAATGGGCAACTTGTGCCACGCATTGTATGTTATATTAATTCGGTCATTTACTTACAGATATTACTTGAAATCACAAAAACCAAATATTTTTAATTTATTTTGCAGTATTTAAACAATAACAATCGCACATGAAACTCGGAGATAAGGCAGAATATGTCAAAAATATAAAAGCAAATATCATAAAAAGGGTAATTTTTTCCTTAAAATTGATCAAATATCGATGGTAGATCACTCAATGTTTGATGTGAAGATGGCATAAAAAATAGAAAATGAAAGGGTTTTTCATTGCACTTGTAATGATCTTTCGATGAATTAGTGTATCATCGTTTAGCCTAATCGAAGTTGATAGATAGCAAAAACTGGAGTAGGCCTACACATTCCGGTACGGGGCACTCCACCAGATCGCAATACAATTGCCATTCGTCACAATTAACATTGAAGCGAAGCACGCCTCTTCTAAGAACGACAGTTGTGCTTCCTCTACCGACAATCTGCTCGTAATCACTGTCGGAAATATCGTCTATCTCTGGAAAGTGAATTGATCGTTTTCGTCCCGATATTGTTTCACAGACTCTATAGCATACTACATACTACAGTATACTGTGAAATCGGCATTTCCATGAATGGTCAGCACTTGTCCCAAGAAATGTCGCATGCTGTTTGATCGAAGCAAACCGAGTTTGACGAGAACCCAATCAAGGTTCCAATAGCAATTCCTTCGACTCCCTCCATCGGGTGATGATCGAGTGAACATTGCATGTGAATTCTGAAGCACTTCGCTGCTGCCAACAGACTCAAGCGGTGAATCGGCATCTAGGCTTGAGATGTCAAAGTTCGACACGTCTGCTCTTTGGTGATGACACATTGGTGGTGGACACACCTCCACTTTGGTGATGAAGTGCATATTCCATTTCATCACAGTTACACATCGGCCAGGTTCGACATCGACATTCATCTGTTTATTTACCAGGCGCTTTTGTGGCTTTTGCGGCTTTTCTGGTTTACGAATATAACGCATCAGACGAAGAAACTCAACTAAGCTGTCGCTCATGTCTTCACAATTTGCCTGACCGTTTTCAGGTAATTGTTCCAGTACTCTATTACAATTCAAAGGAACGATCCCGGCCTTTTCGAATCCCGATATCATATTCTGCGATCCGTTATCTTCAAAAAATATCCATTGTGTCTAAATTGATTGAGCATCCTTTGGAATTGATGGCAAATTGCGTCCATGTTTCCACTCAGTCAACGTTTGTCTGCACACACGCTTTCAAGGTGCGAAAAAGGCAATGTCTAGCGGTTTTACTTACCGTTTCGCACAGGATCATAAAAACCGAATATATCATACCTCAAACTTAAAAAAAAACGGACCTTCAATAGGCCTACATGCTTACATTATTTGAACAAAATGAAAAAATCAATATAGGACTCACACTTACAGCCAATTAATAACCTATATTATTGATCAATAGCCATAATTAATATATTTGACCAGATTATACTTCATGAAAATCCTTTCTGTGCAATAGGAATCTATTTTTATTACTTAGGGATAACCTGTGCCATCGACCTCCGGAGTAACTTGTACCACGGAAATAGACTAATTTCACAAAAATTGGTCTCACAACTTCAAAAATAAACCAGTTTTGTTCATTCTTTTTCACATCTCATGCCAATACACCACATAATAGGATATCTGGGTGTTAGCCAAATTGAAATCGTGCATTACTCACCAGATGAAAGTTTTTTGCATTTTGAAAAAGTGCAAAAAAGTGACTTTTTTACAAAAGAATCTCAGACAATCTGAATTTTGTAGGAAGTCTCACGACAAATGTAACTTTTTGCCGAATTGATTCAATTTCACAGGAAAAATGATAACATGACCGCTGATGTACTACTCAACTTTTGATAAGGATCACTAAAAAATAGTTGGTAGAATTTTTTTGCGAATTGAATGTAAAACTTCTAACTTGAATTGGGATTCTACATTATTATTGTATGACTTGAGATCATAGGCATGAAACTTAAATGATAGGCTACTTATCTATGATTCTTAGATATCAAAGATGAACACTGGTATATACATATACCAGTGTACATATATCCAATACATATTCATATTCATTCTGATAACGAATATTTTAGCTTCATTTGAAGTTTGTTGACGCTGATTGCTGATCATGAATTTTCAAATCAATTTGGACGATGCAGTTGCCAAAGAAATCGCCGGTACTGAATTCTGTCAGATTGCACTTCAGAGACATGCATTAAGCAGCTAGAAGGACTGAAACTGCAAGAGGGATATTGGAATGTTGGAAGCGAAACTTTGTCTGGATATGACTAATCGAAGGGAAGGAGCTTATCGAGAACGGAATCTGAGGCTTCACTTCAACATGATTTGTCATGACAGGTTTGGAGCTGGTTCTATTATGGTTAGGGGCGGAATCAGTATGCAAGACAAAACAGACTTGTCCTCACATATTATTCAAAACGGTTCTTTAACATGAGCCAGCTAAAATCGCAATGAGATTTACTGACGTGTAGTCAAGCGTATGCCGGAATCATTAGTCAGAATTTTATTCTGATGAATGACAATGGCCTCAACGTGCTATAATTGTGAACTAGTATCTTGAAGAAGCAATTGAACGCATAAATTGAGCAATGAAATCCCCGACTTAAATCCCACTGAACTCAAATTGTATTGAACATGTGTGGGCAATAGTGGGGCGTAGAGTAAAAATCCACATGAATCAACCTCTACCCATTCAGGAACTATAAATTTCATTACAGGCGGAACGAGATAGAATAACCCCATATTGATATAAGGAGACTAATTTGTAGCATGAAGAGACGCTGTGAGGCCGTTGCCAAAGCGAGAGTAGACCACACGGCCCACTGACTTCTTTGTTGCCTCTCTTTATCTCTTCTTCCTTCTAAATGCATGTATGTTTGCGTTTTGAGCTTGAAAACAACTCCTGATGCAATTAACTTTGAATTGTTCATTGAAATGAACCCACATCAACAGATGTGGATACTTGTACATGCAGCACAATGTGTAATGAACATATCATTGTATACAGCTGTGATATCTATGAATTGAAGTTGCACGTGAATGTTAAGATCTCATCATGACTATATCTATGATAACATGACATACCTGTTTAATTATTCTATCAAATTAACAATAGTGAAGCATTCAAATCACTTTAACTGCACTATAATGTAGAATTCATTAGAAAATTCAATTCTTATCAAAAGTTGAGTAGTATATAATATATATATATATATATATATATATATATATATATCATCAATAATGTATAATATATCGGGCCTCGCCCTATGATGTGAAGGTCCAAAAACGAACGTGGCACAAGTTACCCCAGTTGACGGTAATATATAAATTTGCAAAAATCTAGCTTTTTTAAAACTGCTCAAATAATTTTTTTGGACCACAGAAACATAATCTCCGCAAAAAACTGAATCTTTTCACATGAAAATGTTCAATGTATACAGATACTTTTTTGAGTCGACACTCTACCTACTAAGCTTATGGGGGTTACTACGGCGTATAACCCAGCCACTCATCCATCCTACCGGTAAAAGGACTTTGATATATTAATTAATAGGGCTTCGATATCTCACTTATTAGTCCATGCGATCTATTATAAAACATGAATTTTGTGAAGTTGTGTAATGTCTTACATCCTATATCACGGTCAATTATGCATTGCTATGCGGCATATAAATATATGTTTGATATCAGTTAATTTAGGTTCATGCAGTAATTGATATAGACACCGGGGCCACGGAACTTTTTGTAGAAGAAACATGTAACTTGCACGTTAATAACGTATTTCTCAAGTCAAAGAATGCCTTAGACTTGTCTCCCACCGCACAACACTATCCATCGTTCAATGTAGGCATCCGTAGCATTTTATAGAGCTTATTAAGAACATTGGAGGCGAATCTTTATAACCCAATGCATGTTCTGAATATTCACATTGTATTTCGAATGTCAGACTTTTGATAAAGGAATTGATAATAGAGAAACACTTCCGATATCTGAATCGTTTAGATTTCAAGGTTGAAGTATTCTCTGTGTAAAAATTTGGCAGAGGAAATGCATGACTGTATTAGTGAAATAAGATGAAAACCAGGTGTATTAGCGCACAACACTTAACTTTCCAAATGATATAGGAAGTACATGTACATGCACATGATACATTTTGTTATTCATCTATAGGAACCGAAATGACAACATCCTGTTCTGTTCATCAAGCACAATCTAGCGAACTAGCAACAATTTAATCAATATCTACATGTAATTTTGACATCACCCTTCTAGGATACAATTCGAAACACCACCCAGAAGTTTTGAGTGTCTGGAATTTTCATATTTCGATCTACTTTGAATTACTTTATTAATTTCGATTTCTATTTTCCTTGTTCTGTAGAAATTGGTTTTTGAAGAATGAAACTTCTTGCTGTTGGCGCAAAAGATGACATGGGCCGGTACAGGCCGAAGTATTAATCATAGAGTAGGTATATTAGGTAGAGTGGTAACTGTGCATTTATTAAATCCCCCATGTGTACGAGTATGCACTTTCGATTTTATTAAATGAACTCGAGGGGGATATAGTTGATAATTGTTACCAAACGTGAGATATGCGAACTTTTGCAGTTTTGAAGAAATTACCACGGAATTGAGTGATCATGATTGTAATGCAGAAGGAATGATGGTATTTTACAGATTCTCAGTGTCATGACAGCCTTGGAGATTTAATGCTTGCTAAATTAGCGATAGGATAGGTTCCTATTGCTTTCATGCTCTAATTTCTTAAACTTGGTCATATCATAAGCAAGCTGCCGCTGGCAGAGCAAATTCATCTCATCAAAGACAATAATTTCAATTAAATTTGAAAGATGCAAATGGTTCTACATCACTATTCAGATTCAAGAAATTAAACATATAAATTTAGTGAATCATGAAATCATGCCGGTGAAAATTGAATTAAAAACTTGAAATTTCAGCCAAGAAAGCACGAATAATATCGCAACTTTTTCATGAAGATTTCCATTATTAAACGGATGATGATATTCCCTTGATCATCAGTTCAATTTCCGCTTGGCTAGGATGCTTATTAGCAGATATTCATTCGTTTTGACTTTTTGACTTTTTTATTTTTTTAAAATTACTCAAATAATTTTTGAACCACGGGAGCGCAATCTCCGCAAAAAACTGAATCTTTTGATAGAAAAATTTTTACTGTATGCAGATACCTTTTTGAGTCGACATTCTACCAATATATCCCTATTCTATGGTATTAATAATTATTTCAGAAACATGAAAAGGGCATTTTTGTATTTAACTTACATTATTTCTAGTTATTTTTAAATAGCTTTATTTGGTGGGACTTATAGCGTATACTTTCTTGCTCTGCCTTTAGTTGAGTAGAAAGTATTGAAATGCAACATGAGTGTATTATTACTAGAAAGGGATTGTGAAACATCCAGAATACACCCCCGAACGCACCGATGAACACACCCGAGAAGTCTGCCTTGCTGCTTGATTTTATGATCTCTATTTAAACTCCATTGCTCTTTGGTTTATTCGTCATGAAATAATTGATGGCGCTAGGATTGTACGAAAGAAAATCATGGCGAAGTCTATAAAAAATGAAAGTTGAAAAATCAATTCTAATAAATTTGTCAGTCAACCATACGCTTTTTATGGAGCAAGCAACAGCAGGCACGCTGTCTAAACCTCAATATTTATTTCTAAAATTCGATATCTATCTAAATCACAATATATAGCGCCAAGATTTCATTCGAAGGGTTGTGTTATAAAGAATGCCTCACTATTCTTGAAATTATTCTATTCACTATTCTCAAAAGCCGCTTGAATTTGACTGCATATTTTATGATCGTCAATATGTAGTTACTTCTTTCAATATCCATCTTAAAAACATACATGAAAATTAGTAGGCCTGCTTTCTCAAAAGCTCTTTCCACAATGTTGCCTTAGCAAATCAGAATTTGAAAACAAGACCATATAAGCCTACTATGCAAGTTTTCCAATACTTGATTCGATATTCCATCCGATTTAACAATCGCGACCAATTTTTGATTCGACTCGAAATTCGCTAGTCGCATGGTTCTATATAGTCTTCGATCTTTGGAAGTGTATTTTGAATAAGAAATGCAATTGTTTACAATAGTGTCAATATTTTTTTCCATTTCAGTTTCCGTTACTTCTTTCTTGTTTATCAGGAATTACATCAAATCATGATTACCTTCAATGCTATGACCTTGTAAATATGTTTGCATCTATTATGCAGATGAGATAGACGCAATGACAACCTTCAAATATGATAGGCCTACAGAACTTCGCAAATTCATCACTTTTTGAGATATTGTTATCACTAGAACGAATGGTATTTTTAGTAAGTTAAAAGAAAATGAAAGTTAACACCGAGATCTTTCGCCTGGTCTTATCAAGGTGTACCCAGGACAAATACTGAATGAAGATGTTAAGAAAAGCTATAAGTCTACATGAAGACTCTTCATGTAGACTTATAGCTTTTCTTAACATCTTCATTCAGTATTTGTCCTGGGTACACCTTGGTATTTTTAGTATTTTTGTTACAGCTGAATGACCTATGCAAATGTTAGAAGCTGATCGTTGATATCTTCAACTATATATACCGAATTGCAGTCTGAATGAGAGAATAGTGTATGCAAGAGTGAGTACAAATTATAGCACCAATTTAATGTGAAGACATATCTACAAATAGAGCAGGGAATGTGAAAAGGCACTTGGGCTATGAGTAATTCCAAAATAATCTACATTTTGACTGAAAAGTATTTTTATGAAGCCCAAATTGGTTTTTCTTCGAAGTTATTCAGTTATAGGCTATTAGTTTGCCAATCAACTTGCTTGACTCTCTGATTCAGATAGGTGGCGTAAAACCACTCCAAATATGCAAAAACTCAGACAATGCGCGTTCCACAGTCGATGACGTGGCTATTCCTTGAGCTCTAACAGTTGACTTTAAAATGATTAGTGCTAATGAATACCAAGAAAATGATTGCAATTGCCATTAGTTTATTCACAGAAAATGCTAAGTTACTCGGCGTCCAACTTCAAAATCAAAAATCCATTTCTTTCTTTTCCATGAAAATAAGTTTCCTCTGACCGACACGATTTTGTATGAGAAGTTGAGGTTGCAGGGTTAGAACAACTACTCACTCCTTGGATGATGCAGTTCGACTAAATATAAGCTTACTTGAAAATTAAGTTTCGCAAGAAAACAAAAGATGAGTTATAAACATTTTATATGGCATGTTCACCACAAATGTCATCTGACCGACACAGATCAAATCGTCTCTAATTTGAGTAGACGCTATTGACAAAGAAAATATGAATGTGGGTTTTATTAACAGTAGGCCTACTACGTATGTGTGAAATGTGCAAGTCGTGCTTATTTATTAGTGCTCCAACCAGGAGCAATCTTATGAAGACATCATTAGATGCAGAGAATTAGATACAGAAAATCATGCTATGGGAAAAAAGTGCCGCAGTGGTCTGAGTCAAGTTATTAAATCACTAAACTGTGTGTAACCAATGGTAAGTAAAATGGTCTGTGTGCACCTGTAGAAGACATGGACTGGTCACCATTTCTCTATGTATAGGAAAGATTTACTAAAGCAAATTTACATCCACAAAGAAAGAGAAAACAGAAAAAGGACCATGCCATGAATGACCTTACGATCTCACTCAAGATCGACATCCTCATGTCACTATGAGACAGGAGATGTTCTTTCTCAAATGCAAGCAATGGCATCGTCCCATTTTGTAATTTTTTATCTGCAAAGCTTGTCCTAAATTTTGTATAGGGCTCTACAAAACTATCGCGTGCTTTAAACTGACACTTCATAACATACTATCCTTCATAAAAAAATTCGCCTTCTTGACATTCTAGAAATCCCCAAATAATAATATCCAAATATACAAGATTTACTTGCGCATGCTGGAAAGCATTGACTTAAATCAGGATTTGTCAAAAATTAATTGATCTCAATTCATTTTCAATCAATTGTAACCAATTAGCTGATGGGTTGATGAACCAATTTAAATTAATTTGCTGGTTAGAATATACAATTTCAATTGATTGATTGATGATTTTTCCAATTCCAATTGATTAATTCCTACATTTTCCAAATCCAATCAATTAATTGTTATCTCTTAGCAGACGAGATTGCTGATGTATTTACTTCTCACAATCCACAATTACAGCAAGTATTTGGCCTTGCATTGAGAAAGAGAAAGATTCATTTATTTTTTCGTGAATGGAAATCATGCATGTCACTTTACAAATTAATTGTGTAGACCAGAAGCTTTGTAGTCAAAATATAACTAACTTTAAAACACAGCAAGGATAAATTAATAAAGAATGCAAAGAATGCAGAAGGTAATTCTCGATCGAGTCATTGGTAAAGAAAACACAATGACATGTACATACAATGAGCATCAAAAACATCAAATTTCGCAGATTGTGCCATTAGAGCCGCAACAGATCCAGGGGAAAAAGCGTTCGAGCGTCTAGTGGTTGATGAGAAAGGAACTCATACTAGTATTAGTGCAGTTGATGAGAAAGTGTTTGTACTTTGCACTTCATGTCATGAAATTTGTCTTAACACTTGCATAAAATGTATAATTGAAACACAGTTTGTTTCGAGAACAAATACATTCATTTTCCATTCCATTCCACTTCGTTTTTAAATTTAACTATATATTTTTTGTACTATCAGTTTTACTAGTAGTAATTAATGTTTGTATTTTTTCTTGTAGTGGTGCATTGTACCGTTGACAGTTCAAAATTAAACCGATTTGTCTTGCATAATCGCAAGGTTTTTTTACACCGTGCAAAATTCTACTTTGTAGTTCAAAGATTCATTGGTCGCTCCAAACTTCTTCTCTTCCACGAGGCGGCTCATGAATTGTATTGGTGTGTACCGAAAGCCGCTCACAGCGGCTAACACCAATACATCCCTCTAAGCTGTGCTTACTGTTCGAGAGTAAGTATCTTATTTTCTGTTGTATCAGACAATCACGGCATGGCTATTCATGCCCCAAACTTCTCTGAAAAGCAATATCCAATCACGAAATGGTCATTTTGTGCGGAAAGACAAAAATGCCAGAAAGTCTGTTGTCCTTGCTTCAACGAAGGCCTCAGTAGAATGAAGATCGTCACAGGGAGACGTGGAAAGCAAATCACAATTCCTGCTATTGTCCACGATTACAATATGTCAATGAATGGCTGTGTTCCATTGGATCAAAGTTTGGCTTGTTATGGACATTTCCAGAGATAACTATGAAATGGTGGAAATGAATTTTCTTCTGGTTACTGGAAATCTATCCAACAAATGCTTACATTCTTTTCTGTCACTCACGCCAAGCCTATTCTCCTAAGCAAAGCCTGTGAAAATTCAAACATGATTTGATTTTACTGCTTGAGGACGCAGCTTGTGAAGCTTCCTCATCATCCGAGACCAGAAAGATCGTAGGACATCCAAGTGTTTCAGAGAGATTGCAGGGCAAAAAGCATCTTGTCCAACATGTTAAAGAAGATAGAAGCTGTGGAGTCAGCAGTGCACCCGGAAATCGAGGGGGAACAAATTTTGTTTGTTCTGGATGTAGCGGTCATCCTCATCTTCATCCGAAAGATTTTTGCATACCATTCTTCAAAAAAAATTAAGCTAAAATGGTATTTTAAAAAATCAATCAAAAGGAATTTCTCAAATAATTTCATGTTGTTTTGTATTTCTTGGCGTCTAAACCAAAATTGGATTTACAGGCATGACTAAAACTATCGGGGTTAGGGATGAAGGTGCTTCAGGCCATTTATCCAAACAATTTTGTACAGACACGAGGAAAATATTGGCAACGAAACCTTAAAAACAAAATGCTTTAGAGTACTTAGATATATTTCACGGATCGGATAGTACTACAACGCGGATCGTACAATAATGCGGCTACAATCTGCCTTTTGGTGGTATTGTCCACCTTTATGTGTGACTGAGTTTGTTAAGAACTGCGGAATTTGTGCTATAAACAAGTGCACACTGTAATACAGTGCTGCGGATGAAACGCTACTTGCTCCTGGTACTTATGAACATGACCACTTCATTCTGGTCGGGATTGCGTATTCCACAGAATTAAATATTTTGTTTATCTGCTTTTTTGTTATCGCGCGCAGATGAATCTAATTCTGTGGCGTATTCATATTGACCTTGGAATACTCGATAGATCAAAGCTGTGCCTGTGTCATCCATAGATTCTCAAGCAGTAGCACTAGCATTTCTCAGGCATTGGCTTTTCCGATTTGGTCCTCTGGTTACCTACTTTCTGAAACGCAGTACGCAGTTTGAGTCACAACTATTTGCATCCTTATGCTGCATCATTGGTTCATCAAAATTCCGAACAATTGATTGGCACCCACACGGAAATTCCGTACCATAACGCCTCCAAAGAACCTTGTCGGAACGGCTTTTGACATGTTCGCATCGATCTGATTGGGTCTCAAATCTTCCAGTATCATATTGCGTATAGAAGTTCGAAGCACAAAAGCTATTGGGCTAACTCCTTTCAATAGGACTTTTGGATTTACACCCTTTTTACCTCTATAGATTTGACAAATAAGTTCAGATCTGCTAATCCCATAGATATCGGATGGGTTGTTTATATCAGGGACTACTAAGATATCTATATAGATACTCGTATCTTAGTAGTCCCTGGTTATATTCATAAAACTCTGTGGCTAATCCGGATACATTCGTAAAGGGGCTGCGGAACTTTTGTCCAATAGTTCAAGGGAGCAAGGGTTTTCAAGGAAGATCAGCATGGTATCCCCAAGTTGGCAAACCAGTTCTTGTCAGGAGAATGATGAAGAGAAAGATGCATTCTCCATAGGAACCACCTGCGAAAGTTATTCGGGTGTGCGGACCTTGCACAGTCGAGTTGGAAGGTCATGGAACTGCATATATATTAACTGACTAAAAGAATGTCCCCAGGAAGGGTAGATGTGTTCGTTCTTATTTGTTTACATTCGTGACTGTCATATGAATGACATTGAATTGAGTTCTGTGCATGCATGCGCATTGTCCATTCAGTTAATCAATAAAATTTGACTTGTTCGGAAGTTCGTTCGTGCAATATGCTTTTGCTGTCATATGTTTATGAAACGTAAGATAGTTAAACATGTAGTGTCTGATTTGATGCAAAATACTTGTCTGCAAATGATTGCTATGATGAAGTCAAAGTAAGCTGCAAAAGTTTGGCAGCCGTTTCAAAACATGCTTTTGTCTTTATATCTTTTGCAGAAGCAGTTATATAAGATCCACTAGATAGCAAAGTTATATAGATTTACCACCCTGCAGTCAAATGCATTACAGCTTTGGCAGCATCATAGGTCTGCTAACTTACACAATACCTTTTGCCGGTGTTTGGATGGATTTGATAGGAACTAGGTGTACGTTCATGCCTCAATTTTCAATGCATGACTTATTACTCCGCTTACACGTTATTAACGGAAGGTATTATAGCCACATGTTGCATTATTTAGATAATGTACGTTAAAGTTCCTTATATCACTTGAATAATTGCATTGTCAAAGGGAAGGAAAGATATAGACCTATTTTACAAAGCTGCTTTTAAACCACATTTTTAAACGGTTTTTCTGAAAACTTCTAATATACACGCATTTGAATAGTTGTATTGTCAATGAGACAAAGCGACAAGCTTTAATAAAGTTTTTAGATTGTTTTGTGAACCTGTTTTGCACAATCGTTTTTGCTTCAATATTTTTCTCAAGTATGTCTTGAATATCCTTAGTCTAGAGATGAGTTCGTATTTTATATTATATTATAAACTTAGTTATAAAACCCTTGATTTAAACAGTGTAGTTTTAAACTTGAATTATTTTGAAAACCACAAACCAATGATTTTAAGCGCGTTTTTACCACATTGCCAATGATAATAGAACAATCTATGTTTTTCGAAAAAAACAAAATGAGGATCCCATCAAATGACAAATCAAACGTGCATGTTGATAGGCGACATGATGACCTATTTATAGTGAGAGTATAGATGCAAATTAAAACGAGTGAATTAGCAAACCTTCTGCATATATTTTGCATTTTTGTATTTATTCAATAGATGACTACAGGTGACGACAGTTAAATTTAGCATCACGAAAAATATGACAAACACAACGATGAAGTCAGTAAAAGACCGGATAAAATATAGGGACAAACATAGCAGAAAATATTAAGCAAAAGTCAAATGCATATATTCTCTCAAAGCGAAATTCTCGGATCAAAAAAATCCAGAGAATTCAGAGAATTCGCTTTAAAGCAGTCGTACGGAATGAAATCGGTTCTTCTTAAAGTGAGACCTCAATCGCTATCAAATGAAAAAATCTATAGTATGTCTCGTACGTCTGACAGGAACATGCAAATAAATTGAAGACATTAGATGCCAACAATTGATATACATATGGCCGATGTACATTACAGCTTGCCAGGGGTGAGGATGAGATGGGTCAGGGTACCTTCAGAAAAATGAGCTGCTGCAGACATGCATGATTTATACATGATGGAAACAGATTAGCTCGGCAGCCGGAACAAGTTTCTGTACGGAACGAGACTTTCACAGAATGATGCGCACCCTGTGATTACTGTGAATCTGCGCGTCTACCGAGTTCAACCTAGTTCCTCTTCCTGTCAGACACGATGGGACACAAACTGCATTTTTGGCTGAAATGGAATTTTCTATGTTTGCGCTGGCTAAGTGAAAAATGCAAAGTCTAGAACCATGATATTTTACACGGAATGTCTTCAGGTCATTTCCAATTAAGTGCATGCGTTATTATCATGTCTCTGATCAGCAAATGTGGTTAAATGTGGATTAAATTTCTCAAAATGTTTGTGCTTGCCGACATTATGAGGTTTGCCAAATTTGAATATGCTTTAACTTCCTACTCGTAGACAGGGGTGCATGAGCATCAAAGGAAATTACCTGAAAACTTTCCATGTCAAAAATTATGACTCTGGGCTTAATACTTTTCGTTTTAGAACTAGAGCTATCTTTGAAAACAAAGTTTGAAACTGTACAAAATACTATCATCTGACCATGTTTAAAAACGTGTTAAAATTAGTTTTAGAACATCGTTCTAAATTATTATTGGAATAAGCTGTAATCACGGTGAATACTGTAACTTATCTAATTCATTAGGAATAGAGGAAATCATCTTGAAAGTGCAAATTATCATCTAGGTCTGCATCCAACTGTTTTTCTTTTGATTTGCGGCCAGGCGATCGACTGCGTTTCCCCGTTTCATGATCAACTCGTCGAGAGTGCGAGAGAGACTGGCTTCTCCAATTTAGGGAAGTACGCAATCCTGTTAATTCCTTCATCGATGGACGCGTATCCAAGTTTTGACTCATTGACTGTAGCCTAATACTTTATTATGAATAGCACGCAGTTTTAGAGGCCTAATTGATCATAAGCTGCAATTTGCAACTAATACCACAACTGAGAATTCACTGGCGCTATTCTATCCCCTTTCAAGTTTCCCTGAAATCATTTTTCCTTAAAATTTTGCTACGTACATTGTCTGTGTCATGTTACTTCTGCAGATCTCAATATACCATCGTCGTTTCCTGTAGCATCTTTGAATACAATTAATGTAAATGACCTTCAGGTCACATTCAACAATCAATCAGAGAACTGAATGGTTTATACGCTTGACGTCATCACAGCTACACTGCGTGTGTTACCGTAAACGCTATCTTGATCGGCAGCAACTCTTATCGAGCACTAAATGATCTATTCTGGAGTGATAAACCTGTGGGAGTGATTTTGTGTTATTGATTTGCGAACGGATCATGGCTTTTTACGTAGGAGGTAAGTGTTCTCTTCATATCGTGTCCTATTCACATTCTCCTGTTTTGTACAGTGCATTTGAATAATTGTCTGTTAGATGCTGTTGCGTAGACGAAAACAGAACGATGTCAATTCACATCAATCTGCCGTAGTGAATTCAATCTCGATCTCGAGTTCAACATTTTCCAATTAACAAGAATTCCAGATCTCAAATTCGATTAAAATAGGGCTATCAGATTATGTCAATTACTTAGAAAGTGTAATTAATTGCATGCGAATTTACCAATTTCTGCGACGTAGTCCTATTGCATGCCTAACCGCATTCACGTACTCCTGATCCTGTCATCTGGGCTACATTTGGCATCCTTTTATGCGACTTTGTCTTAGTAGCCTACATGCAGGTGCAGCGCAATATCCTTTTGTGCAAAAATGGAAAACTTTCTGGATGGTGCCATACATCGGTTTGGCGATAGACACTCAAGAATGATGACCACGTAAAAATGTTAAGTGCCATATTCGTTTGGTATAATCGGCACAAGATTGTGACTGTTTATAAATGCAATACTTGACAGGGACTCAAGAAGCCTCGTGACTGTCAGTGTCCGATTTCTGTAGTTCCGTCTTTACATATAATTGTAGAAATATTTTATTTACTATGAAGCAGAACGAACGATCCTTATTTGCGCAGTTACAATAAGAATATTTCCCAAGAATTTGTGCTTCATTATCTCAGTAAAAACTCCTCTGTTAATCTAAGTAAGTTCTAAATACACAGCTATATCAAGCACAAGCTTAGGAGATGAATTAAATTGCCGGATTCTTGAGAAAACCTGAGTGGAATAGCATAAAAAGTAGGTAGAATCCGCCATTTCAGCAGTAATGTCAAAACAGCCTGAATGAAGTAGTTGAGTAAACGCAGCAATTAAAGTGCTAACTCATGTTGAAACATATCCTGGTCTACATGGATAACCTATGAGTATATTATACCGTTTCCGGGAAACCCTAATGCCTAAACAAATGAAATCAAATGACCGATGATGTGAACTATTTTGCTTTTCACAGAGATAAAAATGTGATGAGAAATCTAAGTTTGATTGAAAAATGCATAAAAGCTAGACATCTGATTCACTGGGGTTATCAATTAAATTAATGAAAAAACTTCATAATGCATGGCCTATTGGCCTACACTCTTTAGTAAAATTGAAGTTGAATATAAAGTTAACTATATGAAGCTAGATCCTAATTGTCTTTTCTTCCTTCGTTGATTAATTGAAGTTTATAATCCTGAAATGTTGAGAAGGTATTTTGCTGCATAATAAACGTAATACTTGACTTTAAATTTGTTCCTTATAGAGCATCTTACTAAGTGGAAGACAATAAATTAAAAAACCTAAAAAGGGGACTTAAAAGTTTTACCACGCACGTTTGTACTCAAAACATTAATTTTTTGTCGATGTCGCTCCACACCTTAATCCAAGCACTATTCATGATATCACAGGACCGAATATTGTCTAAAGGAATGCATGCTCCTCTTGAAATATTCCGCCAAACAAAATATGATGCAAATTCATTTCCCATTCACAAACTTTGTGCTCAGTATGCACATGAGTTGGGAGAAGTCGCTATTCCTCAGTTCACTCCAAAGAATAGTGTGTCTTCTACTTACTCGGTCCACGCAAACATTCTCTGTCACCATTGACATGTAAGCTTTATGAATTTTCGCAAAAAAACACGAGAAGTCTGCACTGCTGAGGACCTGGTCCTTTGTCTTTCATAACGTGCACCATATGCTCTTTTTATATTTCAAATTTTCTCTGCCAATGACGAAACATTTTTTATCTGGATATGCGCTTTTTGGCGCATGCCTGCCAATGCAAAATTATTTGCTAGTCAACACACTGTAACTACATGTAGACTACAAACTCTCAAAAAATCACAAAAACTACTTCACATTTGAAAATGATGATCATGGCTTTTCGAATAATATGCATGAGTAGTAAACCTCCCCATGGAATGAAATAATAAATTAAATGTGGGGTTGAGTTGGCATATTTGTTCAATAATGTAGGAATGATAGTTGTTTCATCTATAGATATTCAACAACATTAACATGCGTGGATGACTGACAACCACAGTATCGCTGATAATAATTTATTAATGCTGATGCTACGTTTTTTAAGAAAAACGCTAGTTTTGATTATGTGTCCGACTGTTCACGTTATGCTGACAAGTACAAATTCTTTTCTGAAAGCTTTTTTACTCGCTTCACTCGACTATATTTTGACGTGCATTGTATTTTTCCGACTCATCATTTTGACATCAAATGTTTCGTGTTAAAAAAACTGATGATGATAGAAAAATTGCATGTAGTGAATACAGATTCAAAGGTGCATTCATTTAACATATTGCATCTTCAAGACGAGATCATTCATTAGCCTTCAGATAGCAGACCTACTTAATAATTGGATATGGGAATGCAAGTACATTTGGTGTCAACAGCGACCTACCAATCAGTTCAATGTAGCATAAATTTTCATTTGCTTAATTTATGCTCGTATTATAGCAAAAAGTATAATTTTCAATAGTCGGGATCTCGACCATGTAATCTCGAGTGTCGAGATCTTGAACGCCTAAAAATTGGTCGAGATTGAAATTCACTAATCTACAGTCAGAAAACTATTCATGTGTAAAGCAAAATAGCATGTTAGTTGTCCAAGAGGGCTCATATATTTGCTTCAACACGAATCATGTGGCAATAGACATCTTGAGAATATTGACTTTTGCCGAGAATATCTCATCAAGATAAATTGCGCATACTCAACACACTTCTGCTGGCTTTAACATCTACATTGCGTCAATTGGTGAAGTAAAACATTTTACTCTGCAGTTTCTGTTGTAGAAACATTCCACTGTATATTTTTTTATGGTCTCACCGATGAACGATGATGCTGTTGGTGGGCGCCTTTAGTTGCGATGCTGTTGCGCTGCTATAGCAATATCTCTACAATGACGACAACATACTATAACTCAATACTATGGTAATTTCTGAGCTCTCTTGTATAGAATACCGACGCAATCAATTGATGTGATGCATGAAATGTATTTAAGGGAGCTATGGCCATCGGAAGCTTGCTGGTAACACAGAATTGAGTCAGGCACTGCAAAGTCTGTGATGAAATGAATGTCTTGGTCTTTGAATAATTATGGTCCAACATCATGCAATGAGTCATTGTCGTGACAATGTCACAGATGTGCTTTCTAGAGTCAGTGGCAATACCTGCAATGCTCAGTTTTAGCAATTTTACTCGATAAAAGTTAGGCTACATGAATGCTTCTCCAGATCCTTCGTCAAAAGTTCAGAGGCTAGTGCAACATAAATCTGAGGGAAATCTTCGTAAAAAGTTAGCCCCTGTACTGCTAGCAAATCATATCTTCAAATGTAGCATGTGCTTTCTTGGTTGATGCCTCACTAGAACTTGCCAAGTAATATCTCACATGTGTAGTCATAGTGTGAATTGTATTCAATTAGCCTACAGTCCCTCCATCGATTCAATTTATGCTTGAAAATGCATGAGGATTTATGCAGAAGGATGATGAAAGGCACGTGTGCATGCATACGAAATGGTCCCAATTTTCGATAGGTACCTTAATCTATAGACAACATTTTTCCTAGGAAATCTGTATTTTGACATATGTATTTTATGTTTTTACTATTAGGCTACTGGCTAATGTCAAATAGATAACCTTGAAATTCCATAAGAGATATTGTCGAGACAACGGCGTAGTATGAAATGGTTCTATATTAACTCTTCTTTTTATCGCCGCCCTGGTCATGTGGAAAGATACTTCTATTCTTTCCCCCACCCTCCACATCTGTCATTGAGTGACAGTGCAACACCACTGAGAAATCTTAGCCTACTTGATCCCTGGGATGAAGGATTGGTCCCTTGGATACTCAGTTAGGATACAAGGTACAGCTGTGATCATGAGCTTCGTGGGATTGTTGTCTACAGACAAATGACAGTTGTCTAATTCTGAGGCTGTAAATGTTCTACAAGTCAGATAAGAGGAATATTACAAACTCAGCGCTTTTGCATAGTGAGACTGCCCTTCGGAGCACGAGAAGATTGTTAACGATGCAACACTCCCTGGTGTAGAGAGGAGGAATAGAAGTACCGATCGATTGCTCACCTTTCCAGCTAATTTGTGCTCGAATCCTGGCCGGACGAATTGCCGTTGGAAAGATAGAAAGTCGTTGCACATATTGACATAATTTATATCATTTTTCATGTGCATATGATAATGAATTGCGGTAAGCTTAGTTGAAATTTTTTGGACAGAACTATATATATATATATCTTAATCATTAGATACTCAGCGAAATTCACTGTTGGAATCATTGATGCTGTTGCATTGCATCTCTCAGCATGACACATAGCGACCTGCGGTTAGAGTGCTTTTCGGTGCCCTTACCCACCCGTACCCATGAGTAGATTACTCGTGCGCACCCCCGTGAGAAGCCTAACCGTACATATGCTCGTATACATGCACATACATAGAAATATCACAAGTTATAATGCGATCGCTATTTTAGTAACGACAAAAGATTCCTTTGGTAAGAGCAATGATGCCCAATTTGCACTTCGGTGATCTGAAGTCGTCATTATTGATTAGATTCCTATTTTCCAATTCACTTCATTTATTGACTCCATGTAATTATTGACTGAATGCCCATTAGTCTTTTATTGACCACAACAAAAGATCAAAGTGCATTACTAATTGGTTAAAATTCATTTTGCTGAACATCTTACTGCAAGAATTCCGTACCGCTGATGCTCCAACAACATGAAGAAAAAATAAGATAATCTATTTTCGATTGACTAATTTAGGTCTGAGTCACCTTTATTGTCAAGAATTTGTGTACGAAGTAGGCCACGTGTGATTTCAAGATGGAACATTTCATCAATGAAAGGATTGATTGTATCTTTTGGAACACATTAAAATGTCGACAGTCAATTGCTCCTGTTTGTTTACGGTTCCCATTTCATGAAGTCTGTCGCTTATGATTTCCTCCTCTTTTAGGTATAAGTAGCAATTATGGAAAGCCGTAACTCGCCTCGAACAGTCATACCTAAGCGTAGAGCATGTCATAATGTGAGGACTACTAATAATAAATGCCAGTACATGTTGCTGTAACAAAGCACAGCAAAAATTGCAACAGTGCACTACATGTAGGCACATCTAATTTTGATAACTGTTGCACTGATAAATGACTCATTAATTAATTCTATCTGAAGGCGCTTGAAAACCTTTAAACGCTGAATGAGACAGATCTGAGGCTGACAGCTATTGTGTATAAATCGCAGTGTATGGATTTCAGTTGATGTAGCACAATAGAACCATGGCAGAAAGGTGTCAAGGGTACTTCTATTTCTTTCCACCCCCCCACATTTTTGTTATTGACACCCTCGACCGTTGTATTGTCAGCGATCTTCTCTTGCTCCTAAGTCCAGTCTCACTACCGTCGCAAAAGCGTTGAGTGTGCAAAATTCCTCTGGTTTGTAGAAAATTCGCAGCACTTGCTTTGCCGTTCACTGTAGCTGCAGTGTAGATAACAATCCCACGAAGTTCATGATAAGAGCATAGCAGTATCTTGAATTCTAGCTGAGTATCCAAAGGATCAATCTCTCATCCCAGGGGTCAAGTAAGGCGTCTCAGTGGTCTGTGCTGTCACTCAGTGACAGTTGACAGATCAAGTCTATTCTAAATCCAATGCGACTAAGTTTGACAAAATTCGATGAATTTGGAAACATTGGAAAATATAGGGGGAATAGAAGTACCGTGTCAAGATATAAGCGGACGGCGGATTTTCACACTTCTTATACTCGCAGTAGACCGTCTCATGCATGCTCGAAAATATCCCTACCCTGCCCGCAACCATGACGAAGTTCCTCTCTACCCGTACGGGAGCGGGCGTGTACGTCACTAAACCGACACATCAGCGATAGTAGTAAAACCTTTTCTTCAGATAATGAGAAATTTGACTGCTAAGCCTTACATGCAATTTAGAAAAACGTAGGCGTGTTACACGCATGCGTCCCGGTCTTGAGAGATGAGAGTCAAATAGAGTCACGGTTAAACAAACTTCTTATCCTAACACAACCATGTTGGATCAAAGTCAGCTTATCATTCCTCCTGTGCTCAGAAGGACGTCAAGTCTAGTGAATTTGATAGTCATGAGAACTCAGAAAAGTATCGGTATAACCAAGTTATCAAGTCAATGATAGCTGATAAAGAGGAGCATCGTAAACAGAGTTCCCTTAAAATGTCGAACTATCACAGCTATTTAATTAATCGGAATTGACTGTATTCATTTTTTTTTGCAGAAGTGATTGGGATTGTCGGAGACTGGTCGAGTTCATCATCGAGCTTGGCTACCTCCAGCGACGATGAAGAACGGAAAATGAATCGGAAGGTTGAGAAGGGCAGGGCTCGGAAATATGTTGCAGATGTGGTCCCAAACTATGTGAACATCGTCAGCCCACCGTACTTCAAAAAACGAGGAGGGAAACAAGCGGAGAGTGAGTATCTCGGAAAGATAAAACAACATGTCTATGCTTAGTAGATGCATGTGAACTTTTCATCAAAGATCTCCAATATCCAAAAAACACTACGCCAGCTAGAGGCTTCCCAATTTTTACTGAGAGAACATTTTTTTCTAAAGCCGGATTTTTCTATCTCAGTAAAAATTCGGGAAGCCTCTACTTAACATAAAATGTATTCAACTCCCTATGTTTCAAGGAATCCAAAAACATCTTACGAAGCGGAACAATGAAAGCTCTCAAAACAGCTGAGACAGCTTGTAATTTGGAATTCGGAAAGGGTATATTTTATTGACATCCAAAAATCAAGAATTATTGTTGTTTTAGCGAGGGGAATGCCAACACATAGAGAGG
This sequence comes from Prostheceraeus crozeri, assembly GCA_907163375.1. Classification (NCBI taxonomy): domain Eukaryota; kingdom Metazoa; phylum Platyhelminthes; order Polycladida; family Euryleptidae; genus Prostheceraeus; species Prostheceraeus crozeri. Next base: position 63,956 of record CAJQUW010002649.1, on the reverse strand, counting down.
AAGTCGGACCCGGACCTCGAATTTGGAAACACGAACGAGTCAGATCCAGCGTTGTTTGAGAATTTTTTGTTTTTGAGATTATTCTCCTTGCGTCCTTTCAAACGTGATATTTCTTTTGTGCATCGATAATGCACAATTGGAGCTAAATTTGTTCAGTTTGTGCAGGCGTTCATGTAATATTATCTGACAGCTGTTGAACTGACATGCATGAATAATCCTCTTCTTAAAGGTGGATTTAAAGAACAGCGCGTTCTGCACAATACAAGTCTTAAAAAACGGTTTCTGTAAGATGTGGCATAATTTTCGATGCATTTAATTGGCAGGATAGGCTATTCTTAATATGGCGACTTCTTTTGTGTGTTGCATTCACTGGAATTGAACTAGATCGGGAAAACCTGTAATAAACAGTTGCTGTAAAAAAAAGTCGATTGAGGATGCCAATTCCTTCCCTGGGACTATCACTTGAAGGGCAATGTGTGCTACCTAATTGATCATTGAATTGCCTTAAGAATGTCAACATTTTTTATCCGAATGTCCTTTTTTAGCATTAATCTTTTTGTTATTCTGCTTAGGAAATGTAGCGATGTCTGTTGACCTAAATATAATATCTTCCAATTTGCTTCCTTAAAAGCCAACAAGTCAATAAATGTATAATAATAATAGTCACACAGATTGTCAAACAATGCAGGACTCCAGGTGCGCTAAGAACCTAATATCTAAATAAATAATGATACGGTAATCGAAATATTTTTGGCCTTTTTTTCGGACCTAAGATGCTGTTGGCCTAGTCAACTGCATATTGTAGGCATATTTGTATTCGAATGTATAAAGTTTAAATTAAAATTTGCAATGTTTAATGTATAAGCCATAGGCCCTACCTAAGTTTTGATATAGGCCTACATATGTACAAGAAGTTTAATGTATGACTAAACTACTTTCTTGGGTCTTCCATTATTTGAAATATATCGATGCTGCATGCAATCTAATTTTAATTTTATTGCTAAGAAGCAGTCAAAGTATCATGGTAGAAGTCGAAATTGAAAAATTCGTGTAACTAGATCTATTTGCGGTGTAGGCCTACGTATATTTCACTAAAGAATGGCATATTTTCATCATAAGAGATGAAATGATATCATTTCATATCATTTTATAAAATTTGCAAAATGTCATTTTATATCATTTTAAAAATAAGATGATATCATTGCCGATCATAGCACGCCATAATCGGAGATAATTTCTCCTTACATTGGCACAATAGCAGGCAACGGATAATGCTGTCATGCGTTTACAGAGGCCAACTAGACTGCACAGTTCAGTTGTCCAATTGCTTGTAAAATTCTCTGTTCAGCAACGTCGAGTTGTGTGAGATGTATTGAAGCAGGAAAATCTACGAAAGAGTGCAACAGATCCTATGTGCAATGTTCACCTACCTTAAACTATGAATCTGACTGCACAGTAGATTTCAGAACTTACATGTAAAAGAAGCTAATGAACGCTTATTTATGTTGAAAACGTTTTTTTCGGACAAAATGTATAGATCTGACACACAAAAACCAGTTAATATACCTTTTACCTTTGAAGGTCAAATTGACCTTACTTTGGTAGCACTAGAACTAGAAAAAGCTTAGTACATCTAGGGTTGAGTATGATTTTTTTATCAGTTGTTGACTGTTCATCCAATAGTTTTGATACGTTGAAATAAGCAATTGCTTCATTCGCCAGCACCATCTACATTGCAAATCGCTCAATACCAATCATATACGAAGGATGTATGCCAAAATAATTTTTGGTATATTTCTGTATCTATTTGCATGCTTTTCGCATGTTATTTCAAGCGTGGTATGCTCTAATACTGAAGCCACACCAGGACATCGTTAAAGGAAAGCATCATTGATTTCTAAAATATGTAAAAAAATTCACATTTTTTACATGGTTTTCTTGTTAAATACCACACTATCAAAAAGAAATATTCACGACTGGTATTACTGAAAAAAGTTATTTGACGGTAGTATGAAATGTAGTTATTTTTTGCCACGTGACTAAAAGCTCTACATACCAGATACATACGAATGAGGACGAATTTGCATCTCACGAAAATTATCTCATTGCAGCAAAATGCATCCTTCCACCACCTTATCCATTGGATTTTGGTCAAGCTCAAACTCCATTTTCCCTTCCTCAAGGGTACGTGTTTTACTTCATTTAACCTGCCTCCGTGCTGGAAGCTTGATTACTAGAGCATTGTTCAAATTTACATTGTACATGAAAACCACAGTGTACGGGTACTGTCTTTGGCATGTGAATTATTGTTTTCAATTGTGACATTTATTTGGTCTTTTTCAATAATCCACTTACTTTTCTTGAAATGATCAATGGAAATTCAAAATTATATATATTTTCGGACAAAAATATAATGCAATAATAAATGGTAAAGTAACATCGGTGCAGATATTTTAGATAGAAGTCAATATAATATCAATTTAATGTACAGAGAATCTATGATGATATGCATATATCAGCGCCGTGAACAGCGCACGCAATGTCGAATGTTGTGATACTTGAGAGACACACGAGAAGGCACAAGTCACAAATCTTGGAATGCTAGCGCAGTAGTTTCAGAGAGAGTTGGCACGTTGCGCTAGTCGCAAGAAATCAGCCAAAAGTCGCACCATTTGCATGCTATGGCTTATGACTTTTTCTCTTACGAAATCTCTTACCTGATAAACCTGTTTTACAGAGAAACCGAGCTTTCGAGAGGGTCATTTTAAAGAAACCGAACTTTCCATAAGAGTTTGAGATGGTTAAAAAGCAAGTTGTGAATGTAATACCTTACATTTTTGTGAACCGAAGATCATCGGATTTGCTAACAATATGTGTAACAGCAGAAAAGAAACGAGGTTTCATACATAATTATTTTCCTGAAATTGGAAAAGTACTACTTTTCCATACGAGGATATCTATTCACACGAGAGAGCGCCAGTTTCTATGAATTGGCTATTCATCCTATGAAAAGTGTTAAAAAATACGATATGAATTGGAAACAGTTTCAGGAATATTCTAAGTTAAACAACGAAAAACCTAACGAAGAAAACTTTTTGCAGTATTTCGATTACTTGAAAAGAGAAAAGAAGTTGGCTTCAAGTACATTATGGTCTATTTATTCTATGTTGAATAATAAACTTCAGCTATACCACGGAGGAAAACTCCAAACTTACCCACGTTTGACTCTTCTATTAAAATCTTATGAGGCAGGTTATAAGCGAAAACTGCTGGTGTGTTTTCTAAAGAGGACATATTCAACTTTCTGGAGAACGCGCCGAATGAGAAAGAATTCATACATATAAAGGCAGCTGTCACCGTGTGTTATTTTGGAGGTTTAAGGTGCGCAGATCTCGCCAACTTAAACAGTGATGATTTTGAATTTAATGAATCTACAGGTATGTGGGTCACCTATTCCGTGAGCAAACAGAAAGGTAAGCAATTCAATAATAAATTTAATTTTCCGCTGGAATATTGTGGCTTTTTGGAAAAGTATGACAACATGCTGGCAGACTGTGAAGCTTCTGAAGGAAGATTTATGAAATCATATCGCTTGCATAAAGATGGTCGATCGTATTATACCAAACAACCAATGAGAGTGCATCTATTAGCTAAAATAACTCAGAATGTAGCGACGTTTTTGAAACTGGAACAACCAACAACTTATACGGGACATGCTATGAGGAGAACTTCAGCAAATATTCTTGCTGAAGCTGGAGCATCTTCATCATCTTTGCAAAAACACCTCAACTGGAAAAACCAAAACACGGCATTAAAGTATGTGGACAATACAACTTCTCAGAAACTGAGCATTGCGAGCTTAATGAAAAAGCAACTGTCAAGTTCTTCGGGCATTCATATGCAGAATCACACGTCCGAAAGGGCTGAACAGTCAAAAATTATCAATTTTTCCAATTGCTCTAACATTGTTTTCAACTTTTGATGTTAGAAAACATTCTAGTTAATGTGTTAATTGTTCGCTAAAATTATTTGCAATTAGAACTCTTTTATCATTGTCTACTGATAATTTTATATAACATGCAATACACACATATTGTTGCTTGCTATTTTCTTAATTAATCAAAATTTAACAAAAAAGTAAAAGTTGTACGGAAAAGTATAACTTTTCCATAGATATATTGTAAGGAAATAGATATATTGTAAGCTTTTTACTATGCATAGAAAAAAATCAGTTATAGTTTGGGTTAGTGTGATTACCATGCTTTTCAAAACAGTGATGAAAGAAATCTCATAGGGCCTGACTCACAAGTAGCTTGAAGTATCTCAATGGAAATGCCATTCATAGTCGTCGGCATCCGTTGTTTGAGTTTCTCCAAAGAAAGCGGAGAAGGAATGTACACATTTGCTTTCCAGTAGCCCCACAGCCAAAAGTCAAACAGATTTAATTGAGGTCTTCTTGGGGGCCACTCCGTGGAAAATCCCTTGGAGGTTATTCCCTCCTCAAAGACTGACTTGAGAGTCGGTGTGTGAAGTGGCATTGGATGTGTGAGCTGGTGCCCTATCCTGTTGCATCCATGTCTTCTTCAACATTCTTTTATGAGTCAAATGAGGTTTCACATGATCGGTGATCACTTGTTGGTATCGCGCAGCGCTAACCGTAACTGTTTTGCCCACATCATCTCCAAAGAAGTAAGGAGGAATCAAGACGTTGTGGGTAAATCTAGCTCAAACAGTATATTTCGCAGAATGAAGTGGCTGTTCTTGAATCTCATATGGATTGCTGGTTGACCATATTCGTGTTTTTCATGAGTCAACCGCACCGGAGAGATGAAAATGAGCTTCATCAGTCCATAAGATGTTATGAAGAAATTGGTCGTTTTCGGAGAACTGCTGTAACATTGATGAGCAAAAGTTCAATCTCTTTGTACAGTCCAAAGAAGTCAACTGCTGCACAAAATGAATTCGTTATGGATACATCCGTAGATGGCATTTCAAACTCTTTCGAGTACTTGTTTGACTAATGCCAACGTCTTTGCTGACTTCAGCAATGCTTGTTCTTCCAGACGAGGTAGCCACAAGTTCGGCAACATGTTCGATGTGTTCGTCACTCACACGAGGTCTCTCTGATTTTGGCAAATCGGCGACACTGCACTGCCTGTTGGCTGAAACGTCTCGAGCAATGCACTCACAGTGGGTATCGATGGGGCCTCTGACTTTGTTTTTAAGTCTTTCATCGTCGAGAATCGCCTTAAAGCAGCAGCAATGCTTCGCCCAATTTCATAGTGCAACTCAACGATCAAAATTCGGTCCTGTAGCTCGCTAAGAGTCATTTGACTTGCACGCTGGGGAAAGCAGAAATAACTGATCTACAAGGTGTGCAGCATATAAGAATCCGATTACGTGCTTAGTCTAAAAATAGAAATGATATGTAGATACCTGATTTTCCGACAACATAGTAATCAAACGAAAAATTGCGTTACTTTAAAATGACCCTGGTACATATATCAGTCACTTCGTAATAAATATGATAACCTAAAAATCAATGTTTGTGACAGTTTGGCTTCCAACTACACGTGTCTTACAAATTATTGGGTGGTAAAATAGCTTTAGTATGTAATACTCCTACTAAATTTCTTAGCACTCTGTATGTATTCTATTTTTGATGCTATCTAGGCTGAGCATTGTCTAAATATCAACAAATCAGGATTGATACAAATTACTTGCCATCATAGTAGTGATTGTGCAGTTTGTAGGCAATAATAGTAGTCCGGCAGTCAGAGTGAGTTTCTGCAGGGAACGAGGCGGAAAGTGAGACTTCACAGAATGATGTACGCCCTATGCCTACTACGAATTCGTGCGTCTGCCGAGTTCTAGTGAGTTCCTCTACTTGTCAGACACGATCAAAGGAAAACACAAGTTAATCCAATGGGAGGCAGATTGCAGTTTTTGGCAAAAATGAATTTTTCTGTGTTTTCGCTTATTACGGTAAAAAAACTCAGTCAAGAGCCATAACTTTCGACATGGAATTTCTTCAGGTCATTTCACATCAGGTTCTTGAACATTTATCTATGAAACAACATGCATTCAGATTTGACAAGCCCCTTATTGTCGGCAAGCACCAATATGTTGGCCCAATTTGCCAACATTGAACCACATTATCGCATACACCGCCGATCAAAAGCACGATAATATCACATACACATGATAGGAAATGAACCGAAGACATTCCATGTCAAAAACTATGGTTCTAGACCAAGAACTTTTCAAATGATAAGAGAAAACACAGAAAAATTCATTTTTGCCAAAAACTGCAATCTGCCTCCCATTGGATTAACATGTGTTTTCCTTTGACCTTGTCTGACAAGAAGAGGAACTCACTAGAACTCGGCAGACGCGCGAATTCGTAGTAGGCATAGGGCGTACATCATTCTGTGAAAGTCTCACTTTCGGCCTCGTTCCCTGCAGAAACTCACTCTGGCTGTCACTATAGTGACTGATTTCCAAACAATAAATTATCTATAGCACATACAGATTACAAATTCATCGGCAACTTTCAATCTATGTGACATATGTTGCGACATCACATTTCAATTTTGTGAATATTTAAGTTAATTCAATGACTGACATATTTGTTCCTCTATTATAGGGTTGGCATGATAAATGAAGAAATCGCTCGGGAAGCTTTGTTCGCTTTCGTTGCACAGCATTGCTGCTACAGAAAAGGTCCTTCTCAAGAAATGGTGATCTCTGATGTTCGTCTTTCAAATGTTCTACACGTAAGTCTTTTAATTCTCGTACGTCAAAGCATCAGCAATAAAGACGTGCAAGATGCTTTCTCTTAATTTCGTTATATAAAAGTTAAAAGCACATTATTCAGTATTTTTCCATTGTAGCTTAAGTCACTCTCCGCTATGCTCTACTTATTTTCGAATTTGCTTGCATATATTCAGACATGCCATAATGTTCATTATTGTCTATTTTTCTAGGCTGGAACATAATTTTAGTGCATTCAGTAATCGTATAATGACCATAAATATCTGACACTCTATGATAATAAAGGACTAGAGCGCCGATGGACATTGAAAACAATAGAACTTCGCGGACATGTGTTTTCATGACAATGGTGCCTAGAAGGTGTCGGCTTCTAGTGGTTGACAATGGGAGGAAGATACGGAGAGCGTATCATTAAGCTTTGTGAACATTTATGATTACTATCATTTCTCTTTATATTATATAAAGGCATTTTTGGTAAAATAGCTTGCAACAAGTAAACTTACTACAAAGCAGGAGCTTAGTAGATGGGCAAAAAGAAATTTTTAATGCCTTACAGAGATAGGAAAAATAGTCGTGCGTCGCTTACGGATTGCTGTGAATTCCTTCAAAATGCTCCGATCGCCACGATTCCTTCAGATTCGAAGAATTCAAATCATTGCGTAAAAGTTCTCTGGATAATGTTGGGCCCTCCGATCATTATTAAAAGGTTAGCAGGCGCACGAAAAAACGTCCACAAACTTCTCTGCAGAACTTGACATCGACTGTGTCTCTTTGCTGTGTGATCCGGTTGATAACAATCACTGAAATTTTTGCACAATTTGGCGTGTTTAATGTTGAACTCACAGAATTGAATATTTTGTTTATCTGCTTCGGTTTGCTAGAAGTGTGATTAATACGAAATCTACGGAACATCGAGGAGCTAATTAAGTGGGCAAAAAAGGAATTCCTAATACCTTACAGAGATAGGAAAAAAAGTCGTGCGTCGCTTTCGGATTAATGTGAGTTCCAGCAAAATGCTTCGATTGCCAAAATTCCTTCAGATTCTAAGAAATCAGATCATTTCGCACAAGTTTTCTCCATAATGTTGGACCTTCCGATCATTACTAAAAAAAGTAGCAGGCGTACGAAAATTAGTTCACTTGATGTTTTCACATCCTCTCCTCGGCATTTCTCACTGTATAGCGCATATACAGAATCGAATGTTAGCCAAGACAGCGATGTGTGTTTTTGGTGTGTGCGAAGTGACATCACAGCACGCACGCATCTCTCACTGGCTCTGGTGTCCTCTGCTGACAGCTTATTGTTTGCCATTTCCAATAGCAAGCGATGCACGAATTATCCATTCGAGAAGGAGCAAGTTGTCTAATTCTGTGATGTGCCATTTCGATATTAAGGTTACATATATCCCTTCCTTTCTAGGAAACCGAAGCGCGCAGATGAATCCAATTCTGTGGTTGAACTGGTTGCTTATTCTTCGATTGCTATGGTATTATATCAGCAGAGTGTATCATTTCATTAGCGTTACATGTTCCGTGCTTCCTTTCTAGTCAAACAGAAGAATTGTCTAATTGTCTAATAGAACTGTCTAATTGTGTGTTGTCTCAGTAATTTGCCTCCTAGCAATCGGCGCAAAGGACGAGCTCCTGAAATTGCCATCAGCAAGCAGTTGCTGTCCATTCTAGTCTTACTAACTCAAACGAAGCGAAAAGTCGGATGTCTATAGATATAACGTCTTCCGTCATCAGCAATAAATGAGTGAAGGAGATCAAAGAATGATATTCACACTTTCTTTCAAAGAGATTTTGGAAGTAATCTGAACATCAAAGGTATAAAGTTATCTGAAGAAATTTATATCTCTTTTGGCACAAATGATCGGAGTTTGACCTTCATTTGTGACATATCTACAGACATGTGAAATCCAAAAAAGCAAAATAATGAAAAGAGCGAAATTTCATTATACTTGCAGTATTCATGACGTTACTTTGATCAGCAAGTTTTTTTTCTTGATACGTTTGAATACGTTTTCTTACTAATACGTGAATGGTGGTAAGGTTTTGTTAGTAATTCCAATTTTATTTTTGCGCAAGATAGAGCATGCAGCCTGCTACAAGGAAAAACGATCGAGGGTTCCTGATAAAAATGAATCTAAAGCCCATTGTAAAATTCAATAACGGGAACGTGCTTGACAACATCTAAAACTTAATGCTTCTGCCAGACATCTAGTCGGAAAAGCAACAATCTCTGACAGCTCGTGGAAATAGGCCTAAATCTACCAGTTGTCGAACTGATGAAGGCTGTCGAATCTCCGGCTAAAATGTTGACAGAGACATAGACCTTATATGTCGCTGAAGGGCGTTCATGTCATTTAAATTTGATTTTATTGGCGTTTATTGGAAAGATTTTTCATCAAGACAATGTGAGACCGCTTTGACTTGACGCCAAAACGAGTAACGAGATGTCTCCACATTGCCTTGAAGTTAGAAATTCTTGAATGACCTGACAACTCGTCAGATTTCAGCCCGATCATGAGCCTAGCATGAATTTCATTGAAAGACAAGATCAGTGGAGGTAATCTGACAAGCAAAAGTCAACCATTTTTGTATTGCTAATCAAGCATTGGCGCAATGAAGCTTTAACGTCACTACTCCCCCTTACTGGGGGCTTGGACGGTGCTGACATAGTCAGACTTTTTGTGGAGCGTTGGGGTGCTTTTAGTCCGGATGTCCTTCCTGCCGACTTCCAAGGACACTTTCGGGCTCGACCTCTGGACCGAAGTATCGCTAGGCCAAGCATTTAACCACTGTGCCACGGAAACCACGTTTTGTGTACAGAAGTGGCGAAACTATAGTCGTTTGTCATACCTTGATCTGGCATGTCCCAAATCGTGTTATAGCCTGCTCAAGGGCAATCGAAATCGCCAGGGTTGGAACCGGCTGAGTTTTTGGACCACTGGCCCGGCACCGGCCAGGCGACTTTGATCACATCAGCCGCCAGCCCAGCCCCGGCCCGCCCCAACTTTGGCACACACCTCTTCTTATTTTGCTCTATATGATTTCACACTACCGTATGTCAATCATTTCACTACATGTGTTTCAAATATTGCATGTATCTTATTTAGTATCTCGTGGAAACATACACCGAAAGTCGGAAAGTTTATTGGAGATCGGAAACTTTTAGACATGGAGACCCTGTCAGCCATCCATCTTATGGTCCTGCCACGATGCCTTGGGATATCGATGTCGGCGCTTTTACTCCATTCCAAGATGTAACACGAAAACTGGAAATTCCATATACGTCATCTGTGAAGGTAAAATGTGGCTTTCAATACTACATTTCTGCATTGATTAAGATGCATTATTTCAGTCGTTTTTGATTATTTCTGACTATTTCAAATTTAGCCGAGGTCTGTGATGGCTGACATCGCGACAGATAACGTCGTTGTAATAAATTCCATCAGATTCCATTAAATTGATTTTACATGTATGTGAAATGGGTACTTATGAGTTATCTCCCCCACGTTTTCAAATTTGTGTAAAATCCGTAGAAATGAATCAATCGCTACAAAACTTAAAGTGCACGTGAGTGAGGATATTTGCTACCCACATACCAAAACTTGTGCGAATTGGACAAGTACTTTCTCAGTTAGGGGCGATAACTTGAAGTGAAGCGTTGCTACAGATTGATCTGACTTCTTCTGACCTCATCGTCTGAGCAGAAAAGGCACTTGAATTTAACAAAATCATTTCGCAACAACTCGCTAAGTGATGATGACTCGGTCACATCTATTAGACTGATATTTTTAACTTTAAAAATGTGTGGTAAGGAAATGGTCGTGAGAAGATTTCAAATAGCAATGGATGAGACGAAGAGTGAGAGAGAACAATGCACACACGAGTAACAAAAATGCGTCGAACAGACGGAGTCAGATCAAGCTGATGATATCGCTGCGCCTCATCATCTGCACATATTTTTGTAAGTGGGTAGGAAATATGCTTAAGTACGTCTACTTGAAGTTTGGTGACGATGATTAGTTTTTGCAGATTTTAGACAAATTTGAAAACCTGAGGGAGATAACCGATAAGAACCGTGAAATGATACATGAAGGGTGTGACTCGAAGGGTAATTTTCCTATTTTACCCCGTAAGTAATCAGCACTGCTAAACAAGGTACTTCAAATTTAACGGAAAATCGAATGCTGCTTGTTTTCTTTTGTGTCTAATAGTAATACGTATGATTGATGGAAATATCAGACAGGCATTCCTTATTGTTATGCATGAATCCAATATCGATGGAATCTAGTAAACAGCTTCGATTCGATTCGTGATGAACTGTGATTCTTCCTATCCATACTCAGCTCTTAAGTGCATCGCGAACCCAAATTACGAGAAAATCAGCAAAAAATGACGGTATACATTTGTTCCAAATCGCTCATTGTCATACTACAAAATAATGATTCAAAACTCTAAACACCAAATTTTCACTTTTTGCATATAAATTGCTCTATAATTTCTTTCCACAAAAAAATAGTCATTTCGGATCAGAAATCATTTTGAAAAGACTAGTTTTTTGCATGGAATGCAACTCAAAGAAAATTGACTTTATGAAATAGAGATAATTTTCATTCAAAAATCCGAGAAACCTAGGTAACTCGGTTTAGTTTTCAAAAATTCACAGCAAAAATGCATCATGAAGAGTGAATAGGTCGCCTTTCGACACAAATGAAGATGAATATTGCAATTCTGAAGTTATCATGCGTATACTGTTCCTCTGAAGCCTGCGAATACAGAAAAATTGTCACCATTACAATGTGTACTATTTAGTATGCAAGCTTTGTTCAGTCTACACATCAAAATGAGTCATCGTCAAGTTGCTTTCGTCAGACTGTTTTCGTCACGCGACCGAATAAGAAGAAATTCTGTCAACTGACAGACTCATGAACTTGAACTATGGTTGTATAGCTGGATTAATAGAGAGGCAACTTATGATTATGATACATGCTTATTGACGATTTTAGAACAAATTGCGCCAGGGTTGGAACCGGTCAGGAATTTTCTGACCCAACAGGTAACCGGCAAGTCGAAGTCAACCTAACCGTACGGTTGATCGAACAAACACAACCGGATGGTTATGATCTTCTTTTATCCATTTGCACTTTGTCATTCAAACAGATGCAACAAAAGACTTTTCAGTTTGTAATTTGAAGGTAATTTGTAATTTGTGATTTCAATAAGTTTTTCAGTATGTTTCCTAAAGGGTTGTGCACTACCTATTATATTTATTGAATGTGCTCATTTGGATATTTGGGTATCTTTTAAAACTAAATTGGTTTTGAAGTCATTTGATTTTAAACATTGTTTGAAAATGATCCAAGATATCTTTTCTAAATTGTTTATTGGATGACGAGTGTTATCTCACATGTGTTTCTTTGATTGGTGAATTAGCTCTATTGAGAATGAATTCCCTATTGAGAAATTTAGCTGATATGCTAACAAATTCGGTCTGTTTAGTCATGTCATTTCATCAATTTATGAATAATTTCAATTCAAATTTATTAGTAGACCTTATAACATCTAATTCGTCTATGTTATCATAGTTTCATTAGACATTAATTTTGAGATAAGTAAGCATGCGCGCAGACAGAATCACGAAGCATTTGGCCATAGATGATATTTTTTGAACAATCTCAGTATCGATCTTAAAAATATGCCACGGATCGTCTATCGGGGACACCTTGCATAAGTTTATCAAGTAACAGATAAGTATATGGTATCACACTGATTTCGGTAGATAAATGCCGAGAATCTACGAGTATCATAAGCTATCTATTCTCCGAGCCGGAGGCGAGGAGAATAGATAGTTTATGATACGAGTAGATTTTCAAGCAGCGTTTATCTTCGGAAATCAGTGTGATATCCTAATTTATATGACCGATATCTTCAAGGTAATAGAAATTCATAAAACTCAAGCGTTTAACATTGCAAATGTTGACAACATGAAAGACATGTTTAGTGGAACTTTCTCAAACTGTGTATTCAATGTCAAGTTTGAGAAGTATGAGAGAATGTGACATGAGTCATCATAGTATGATACTTGCTGTTGATAATTTATTTTAAATTGGTTCAATTTACTAATTTATCAGTTTCCAATATTTTACTATGGCTCTATGTACCCAGTAGAATAAACGATTATATTCTATCGTTAAATATCTACAATTCTACTGATATCGGTCATATAAATTGTGTATACACGTGCATCACAATTCTTGTTTGATCGATCTCAATAATTCCTGCCGATTGATTGACCGACCGGTTTTCGACCGGGTCCGGTCGACCGATCGACTTACATCGACAAAGCGCAACCGGCAACCCAACCGGTCAGCTGGTCCGAGTTCCAATCCTGAATTGTATAATCAAACAAAGTGACGTATTTTTCGGAGTTTTTTAACAACATTGAATATGGGTGCGTTTTAATCGTTTCGGTTCTTTATAATTCTATTTGAAAGTACTTAGTCTTCCAGTTTCCACTTTTTGCTTAGTCATTTATTCCCTCTTATACTGAATGAGAATATTGATTTTGACGGACAAATTCCATAGATAAACATGTTTTTTTTCTTTAAATAGAAAATTTTCGTATGTAGGAATCCTTGCACAACACAAGCTCTTGAGTTGAATTTATGCATCTGAATATTCAGTTATCTCATGATCTAGCTAGCTTGAAGTTTAGGATTCTTACTGAAAATGATTCCTATAATGGATTGAATGCAAGTTGGTACGAATTATAACCGATTCATGGAACTCAGTCTTTAAATATTTCATGTTTACAGATACTGTGCATGTACATCATCACAGGTATAGATGTATCCAACAGAATGTCTTGAAATAGAATTGACATTCAACCATTCTCTTCATGTATTTTGCTTAATTTTGCATCACAAGTAAACTACTAATCTTCAAAAGAATTCATGATTAATACATTAGATCACATGATGCAACTGGATTGTTGCTCCATTTAATGCTGCAAATATTTTTCTAATGTCTTTTGATGTCTTTTGTGAAACAAACAATGCCTCGCGACACAGACAATGTTGTACATTAATAGATTGAAGACAGAAACCCTAGGCACCAATTCGTCTTCTACCTTGCTTTCACTTAGTTTATTATTTCAAAGCTATGAAGTTGAAACTTAAGTCACAAGAAGCATAATTCTTGTAATTGGGGAGAATGAAGATCTCTCTAGGAACCTCTCTCCGAACACTCTGACGACTGGAGTAAAAATTAGGCTGACATCCAATAATAAACAGTCACGACTCATGATTTAAGAAGCGGAATGTCCTTATTGCCAAAATAATTGACTTTACGAAAGGTTCGCCGTTATTCGATGGCTGGGATAGCTTGGGCCATGTTGGCAAGTCTGAGCAATAATCAAATCCCTGACGCATGCAATCGTTGTAAATTCAACTCTGATAAGGTACAGTACTATAAATAATATTTTCAAATAATTTCAATTTGAAAGAGAGATGAGGAAGATCATTTTCTTCTACGGAACACTGATACGGTACGGCAGTTAACCTTGAAACTTTAGCAGTAAGATTACAGGCATGCTTCTAGTCTGTGCAACATTCTGATGCACAGTGGAAAGCAACACACCGAGGTTTGACTTCTGAACTTTTGAATGAGTCGCTCATGGTGGGTCTGACACCTCAGGTGCTTGTAGCTGACTGCACAGTTGACTTCTGTGGCATACTGTCAACCATGTATCATAACATGAATGATTACTTTATTCCGCTGACTATCAAAAGCATCCATTACATTTCTGGAGCGTAAATGACCGAAGGCGGTAAAAAAGATCATTAACTGTCATATCTAGCTTTGGCTTACAATTACTAGGAAGAATAAATCAAGTTTCATGGTCATTATGTGGCCGCAGGAGCAGCGCATGCATTATGAAGAGTGTGCGTTATAACATGAGAAGTCGAAAGGAAAAGTGTTTGTACATGTAGCTTCCTAGTCTAACAAAATTTCCTAAGATTTTAATAAAGTTCAAATAGTTGTCAAGCATGTTGCTATTATAAGACTTCCCCAAATCGTGATCGTATATTTTATTACAGCAAAAACTTAAACTCGATCGCTTAATGCGACAATATTGGCTCAAATTATTCTATTACTATACTTTGCATCAGAGATGTATACATGTCATGAACCTCGAGTTCGAGTTACAATATATATTTCCATGTTTTAAGTAATTGTATAATATTGTGACATTATAAAATTTTTCCTTATGTATTGTGTTGCATATTTGGATTATGTATATCTGCAGGTCTATATTTAAGATATATGCAGAACAGGGATATATAGAACCTCTATATCCCTGATGTAGAATATATTCATATTTATATAATGGCATGATGAATTATGTGTAATGGCATTATTGTAATATACAATGCCACATGATAGAAAATGATTATGTGTATTGCAGCTTCATTGATATGCTGATAACATAATTATTTAATTATGTAGTGCCTTGCTTATAGTTAAGCAGCTTATGTGCCGAAATATAACATTTTGTAACTTCTACTCAAATTGCAGCAACCATGCTATTTTCCTTTTGTCACAATACTCAATACATCAAATGTATCATCCTATTAGTTGTCGCAATGTACGTATGTCAAATTGGCCATCTTGGTTATTAATTAACATCTGTTGAAGCTCTTCATTTATTATAGTGAACCTCCTACGGGTCACAGGACCTACTAAATTCAAACAGACTCAATTCTCAAGTGAATTAATTATAAACTTGGAAAAAATTGACGTCTCTGACTATGTACTGATCTGTTAAATAATAAATACATTTATTTATCAGTTCGTTAATTTAATGCGGATCATTTCGCATCTGATATTCATTTTAGCGCTAATCTCTTGACTTCGCGTTTAAATGAAAACATCTGGCTAAAAAAGGATTTTTTACTAAATGTTTGTATTTCAGAGCTATAAATATTCAACTGTAGAGTTTTATCGCTCACGTGGGATTATTTGTAAATGAATGGGTTAATCGCTAAGATGTAGAGAGTTTGTTTAAAAGTAATTTTGACAGATTTCTTTTTACGGACGTATAGATGCATATTTTTGCAGGCATCTGTGGCCATAAAAACGCTATATCTTGTGATAGGCAAAATCATTGGTTAATCTATGCATAATTAATCATTTATCTAATCAGTAATCTTCTATATTTGAATAGGTAGATGTTGTATCTAATGATGACTGACTGATAGTGCTTGCAAATCGATTCTTCATATCTGCATCGTATCTGCATACATTTTCTTAGGTAGTAAGCTGTATAGGTGCATATAAATCACTACCATGGCATCAGCTACATCTGTTCACCGCATTTTAGTCATTGCAAGATAATTAAGTACGTACTCAATCAATTGCAGACATTTTGGCGATGAAATAGACTACCTAAAGCAGATTAGTATTCGTGCTTTGTACAAGTAAATGGTAAAGCATGTGTCTACTCGTAGACACCTTCCTTTATCCTCCTTTAAGTTACTGTATTTCATGAGACAGAAAAGTCTAATGGCAATGAAAACATCTATCAGATTATTTATCACTGATTTTGAATTGACAAGAAACTTTTAGTTTTGTCGGTCAACAATTTTTTTGAAAACAGGCGGTCAGTGCATTTTGCACTGCTTAAGGAAAATCTCAGAATTTCTACTTTGCAGTATCTGCCGACTTTTCTCGAATGATATCCTCCATCAGATGAAAACCACACCTAAATTGATCAATTAAGATGTTTCACTAGTTATATTGTAAAACCACTTCTATTGGAGTGTGACGTTAAATGTTGTCTAACAATGCCTGTCATTGTTGCGTGGCAGCTGTTGTGGTGTAGTGGCTGTACACCATGTGGCATAGTAGCTGGTCTAATTAAGTTGTAATTTTTAGATGATCATAAATTACAATTTAGCCATGCATTGTATTAATTACGACATACTATCAAATAGAGCCCATGCTGCAAAAATTGCAAAACAATCATGCAACCCTCGGGTCATGTGGAGAAAATGCAGTGTACATGGATTTCTAATTCAACATTGTATTCTAGAAATGCTGGTATTGTAAAGGGAAAGGACGCGTTCGCTGTCGCAATTGTCGCGGTTGTGGACATGACACGTGCACTATCTGCCATGGTAGTGGTAGAAATCAGATGCATGATGAGGAACGCTGCCTTCATTGTGATGGCTCTGGAAGGAGAAGGTAAGTGTCAATAATATGAAAAAATATACTTGTAGATATTGGTGATTGGTAATCGAGAATTCGTCCAGCGTTACTCTGACAGCACTTCTTTGCGAAATTAAATAGAGTTAAGCGAATTAGTTCAGGCAATCTACAGCGAACTACGCTGTAACCCGCCACACATTGCAACAGTTTCAAGAGGGGTTTATCTTGTAGAGAAATAATCCCTTATCAACATATCAAAAATCTAGGAAAATCTAGTTAGTCGAACACCTTGAACTTTCCACTTGAAATCACGAATCTTTTCGAAATATAAATACACGCTTTACTCCAATGAAGTCGCAGATATAGATCTGCGACATCTGCAACAGCCAATCAAAATGAAGCGCTGTAGCTTTGTCTCACCAACTGAATTTGCTTTCCACATGGCTCTCACCAATCAGCTATGTTTCCTGAATTATGTCCTTTCCAAGCGGTTAGATTTCTCAGTCGCTAGTTCAACAATACTTGAAACGATCTGCAGATGCAAGCGAATGCAGATTTCCACAAGTTAAGCCACAGATCTGCGAGTTTTATCATGAATAAAAGATTATTTTCTGTAACTACCGTCTACTGAAAACGCATGGCTGCTCCAGCCGCTAGGTTGAAAACGCGCTTGTGCACCCTTGTCTTGTAGATAGCTTTCCTATGTACCTATACGGCGCAAGTTGATAAAGATTTGTATAAATTAGGACACAAATTTTCATTTTTTTCCATCAATAAGCGAAGCATTTTGCAAATACTCTTATGTTAATATTCATAGAAATTCAAGCATCTCTATCAAAAACGTGTTTCCGCACATTTATCATCTAATACGCATGCTGAAGTACCTGTAGATGCAAATTGATGCAAATTTGCCCATGGCAATGGAAAAATCTGAGTGTGTTTCTATCACCAAACTAGTTGAACTAGTGACTGAGAAATCTAACCGCTTGGAAAGGACATAATTCAGGAAACATAGCTGATTGGTGAGAGCCATGTGGAAAGCAAATTCAGTTGGTGAGACAAAGCTACAGCGCTTCATTTTGATTGGCTGTTGCAGATGTCGCAGATCTATATCTGCGACTTCATTGGAGTAAAGCGTGTATTTATATTTCGAAAAGATTCGTGATTTCAAGTGGAAAGTTCAAGGTGTTCGACTAACTAGATTTTCCTAGATTTTTGATATGTTGATAAGGGATTATTTCTCTACAAGATAAACCCCTCTTGAAACTATTGCAATGTGTGGCGGGTTAAAATAAATATTGCCTGGACTATAATTGAAAACTATAATTGATATTTGAGAATTTTGATATGAATGATGTATCTTTGAGACTACGCTTTTGTCCTAATTTAAAATGATTTCTATATCAAATTGCATAATGCATAATAAAATTTAAGCACTATCATATTATTATTAGCACTGACACTGCTTTGGGTGTTGAAAAATAATAGTTTTCATTTTTTTATGATCAACCGCACAGTAAAGATGGAAGAAAATAAGAATTTATCGATATTTATCTATGATATTTCATCGTAATGAGTCGCATATAATTTCAACGTTTTAAAGATTGAGCAATCTTTAACAGAGTGTTGAACAATTTTCATTTTAGTAGACTTCTACTATCTGTCCATAAAGGAAGAGGGCTAGAATTGCTAAACGCTTATCTTCAGAAAAAATGATCATCGAAATGTGGAGGAAGTTATTTCCGAAAATTTTCTCATCTCATCTCAAGTGACTTTGAACAATAATCATTATCAGTCAAAGTAACTTTGATCTTTAAATGCTAGTGCTGAAACTGAAATAGAACTTCAAGAAAGTTGAAACTTGTTTATGATTTAATAATTTGATTCAACGTTTAAGGAATTAAAACCATAAAAAGTTAGTTATTTACTCAGAGATCCTATCAACTTATTCCAATTATTCTAGCGGATTCTCACAAATTCTAGAAGAAAAAAATCAAAAAAAATTTGACAACTTGTCAATAATGTTTCAGATGCAATCGCTGTTTCGGTGAAGGGAAATACAAATGTCGGGTATGCTCTGGATCGAAGCGATTAAAGTGGTTCATTGAACTAAATTCAACGACGTGAGTTTATCAGATTATCCAACTTTAAGCTTTGTTCAATCGATTTGTTGAATATAAGACGTTTCTCATACCCATTGTCATGGTTGAAAGCAGCGGTAGCTCTTGTGACCTTATTTTTCTGATAGCAAACACAATCTGCAAGAAGAAGATTTTATGACGAATATATCAATGCCACTGAAGACAAGTATGAACGCAATATGAAATAATGACTGTTTTAGTAAGAAAATACCCATGCATTATGTAAAATCCAGTTATTTGTTTATGTAAAATCCAGGTAATGCAGTTAGCATTTCAAATATTTGTTATTCGAATTTTATATGTTTAATTACATTGTGCGACTGAAGTCTTTATAGGGATCTTTGCAAGAATTAAATAATTTTTTTGGCTAATTTGAGTACTCCGATGGCAAATGCGTTAGTTTTATCCACGACATCTATTTTTTTACCTAGAGCATTAGCAAGTTATTTGAATAAGAGATAACGTTATTTATAACGTTTCTTTACTTTTTAATGTGTCTAAGACTTTGCAAGACAATTCAAACTTCTGGAATGACTATCTCTGGGATCCCGTAGATTTTTAAAAATCACCATATCCCGTTTCTTTATTGATGGGATTCCAAGAGCATATGTTTATCTACTTGCATCATTGGTTAATTTTTGGTGCTAAAAATTGACTAAAATGACATATGTGACTGTTAAAAATTAAGTAAGATATTAACTAAAATGATTGTTAGCTATTCATTGGTAGCACTGCTACCAGTTGGCTGATGCATACTGTCAATGACTACTGTGACATTATAAGACTTCTGGAAATAGACGATATTTCTTATCAGCAAAATATCTTTGCAAAGTTATTATTAGGCCTAAGTTTAGACGCACATGTTGATAAATAAGCTTTAGCCATACGATGCTGCTATGTGGTTCATTATTTGAACTAAAAATTGACACAGAAGTAATGGGCAAAAGACCGTTCCAGGACACCATAAAATTCAAAAAAATAGTATCTTTAAAAACGACATAAATTCATGAATTTGAACCCTTTTTCAGGTTTTTAAGACCTAAATACATGAATTTAGTCGTTTTTAAAGATACCGATTTTTCAAAAAATGGCACTTTTTAAATGGTCTAAATTCATGAATTTGAACCCTTTTTCAGGTTATGAAGACCTAAATTCACAAATTTGGGCGTTTTTAAAAATACCCAATTTTCAAATTTTTCAAAATCTCAAATTTGAGAATTACAATTTTCTCGCTTAAATCATGACCGTTCCAGGACACCGAAAAAAATCAGAAAAGTTAAGAATCTCAAATTTGAGAATTACAATTTTTACCTTGAAAATCATGACCGTTCCTGGCGTTCTTACAATTTATCTACTGCTTTGCACTCAGATAAACACTCAATTGTAGAGAACATCTGCTTCTCGCATTTATGAAGAAAAGGCATTTCAGTGTAAAGAGCTGTGACTTCCCACTCAAACATTTGAAAGAAAACAATGTATGAAAGAACAAACAAGTGCTGCACCCACTTAGACATTTGTAAGACGTGGAATATATAACCAGCAAATCCTACTCCGGCTGCAATGCCGTGAAACAATAAACAACAACAATAATCGATATGGCTATTTCAAACAATTGTGCTGAAGACTTATTTAATTTAACAGTGTTTCTTGTCAGTGAAGGTTGTGTCAAAACGCTCTCGTCATATATTTCTCAAAATGAGACAAGATCAATTTGAAGATAGAAGAAAACAATCGTTGCCAGGGAGGATGAAAAAATTACGGGAGGAATTGGAGAGGCATGAATTTACAGATACTTTGAGTGATTTCATAGAGCCAAATGGTGGAGAGAATAATACAATTGTAAACTTACACAAATTCTTGTTGCATGAAAAAAGAAACAATTCACTCAGTGTTATGTGTAAAATTTTTATCGGTAAGCACTATCTGCTCTCTGTTTGTGATAATGACAAGTCTTATTTTTATAGTCTCTTGAAGCAAAATCATATCAATTATTCACGCACCGAAGTTTCATTTGCAATGAGATTAGGTAAATTAGCAGACAATTTTCCTATGCTTTGTAGGGTGTCTGTTTCTCTTGTACTTTAAAAGTCACGACCTAACGTTATCGGAAGATTGACTTCATTGTGTAAAGCAATTATGTGTCATTCCAAATGATTCCATTCTTCTCCCAAACAATGGTGCGTCATTTAGCGATAATACCGTGCTGACATATTCAATGGAATTTGGATGTTAAACTCCGCTATAGTTATTGCGATACGGCCGCAAGACACTTTATTTTCAATGTTAGACCTATGCCATTTCATTATATTCTCTTGAATAATGGTACGCCATTCAGCTAAAATACTGCGCCATTCAACTAATCAAATCAACGCGTTAACATTAGACGCGCTGTGAAGAAAATTTATCATTCTTGAAGCCCCTCTGTTTTATATGCAATGTTATTTCCTGTTGCACATGTAAATACAATAGAGTGTTTCAACCAATGAAACCTTGTCCACCCGTGGACAGAAATCCCATTGTTTAGAAAACTTGTATATGTCTGTTTTATATGCAATGCTATTTCCTGTTTTATATGCAATGTTATTTCCTCTTGCACATGTAAATACAATAGAGTGTTTCAACCAATGAAACCTTGTCCACCCGTGGACAAATTTACATGTATTTCAATGTATCCAAATTGAGTGTATGCAAAGTGGATGTAACCAAATTGAAATATCCATGTGTTGTTTTTAATTTCTCATTTACGGGAATATAATAGAAACATTTTATCTTCTATAAAAATGAGAAACATTAGAGACTTCCAAAAAATATACGGCAAACAAACTACGAATTTCAATTTAAATGAGATTGCTAAGCAATTGGGAATAAAGAATTTTCACATATTGATGAGTAATGAATTACTATTGATAAAAGATGTGCGAAACACTAACTCTACTAATACAATGCAACAATGTAACGTTTTAATTTAATCTAAATTAAATCATTTCAAAATCGAATAAGTAGTAAGGAAAGACATCATTAGAGAACAGTTTTAAATCAATACCCCCCAAGTAGTAAGGAAAGTCATCATTATGAAACAGTTTTAAATCAATACCCCCCAAGTAGTAAGGAAAGACATCATTAGAGAACAGTTTTAAATCAATACCCCCTCCCTTCTGACTTCTAGGGGTCCCTTAAGAAATTTTTTTATTATAAAATGAGCAACATAAATGAGTTTTTGAAATTATATGGAACACAAACGACAACGAATTTCGACCTAAAGAAAATCGCTAATCGATTAGGAATAAAGAATTTTCATGTTCTAATGAGAGACGAATTACAATTCCTAAAAAATAAGCCAACAGGAACCTTCAGTTCCCGGAACAAAGTTCCATCAATAACTATAAATTTCATAACAAATCTTCATACGTCAGATGAAAAAGGTGTACATTGGTCAGCAGGACAAAGAAATATAAACTGTTCTAATTATTATTTTGACCGCCCGGAGGCTAAGAACTATTGGTTTGACTCATACGGACTTCCACCTACGAATGAAGTAAGAGAAATACTTGGCAATGGAATTTATAATACATTTCAAATTCAAAAACCAGGAACTACATATTGCGGTCAATTATGTCTTTATGTTTTATTTAAATTACAGGAAGGAGTACCATTTCTAGATATTATGTTAGAATTGAACGAACCGTAGGTTCTATGGCTACGCCTAACAAGGGAATTTCATTCCCGAAACGTTAGTTCCAATAATAATGATAATTAAAAGTCAGTTCGTTGTAATTCATTTTGATAAAATCGGCCTCTGATATTTTCATCATCTAAATCTTTGATTTCGTAAGTAATCGGATAAGTTTGATTTATTTTACAAACTTCAAATATCTCTTTCGTCCAGTATCCGACGAAGCCTTTTTCAAATTTATTCTTATATTTAAATATCCTAACTCTATCTCCAATTTTAAATTTCGGCTTAAGTTTCTGCAAATTCGGATTACTCTCATTCAAATTATTATTCTCGAATATTTTTTTCTTATCAAATCAGGGTCGACAGAAGCATTCTTTGGAGTTTCTTCAATACCAGAATGAACTTTATTATTGTACTCTTCTACAATTCCTGGTAATATCTTCAACCATTTCTGATTTCTTTGCTCAGTAAATTTCTTGAATAATTTATTTTTTAACGTCCGATTGAATCTTTCTATCACTACAGCTTTTCCTGCATTTTCAGTTGAATAAACAGTTTCAAATAGTGGCTGAACGTTTCGGTTATAAAATTCCGACCCTTTATCAACAAACAATTTTTTTGGCTTTCTCTTACTTTCTTTAAAGATTTCTTCAAACGCATATTTAACTGATAGACCACTTTTATTTTTTAAAGGCTTTACCCAAGCGTATCGTGTATATAAATCTATAACGCTCAATGCGTATTTATAACCTTTTTCATTCGGCATATGAATAAGTTCAGCACTCCAAATATCATCTTTATTAAATACTTTTACTTTCAATAAATATTTCGGCTTTCTGTATTCCCTATGAATTTCAGACGCATAGCGTCCTAGGTCATTCGACATTTCAGACGCGTAGGTTCGAGCTTTGCTCTCAGACAGCTTAGCTGTCGTTTCATTTAAACCCTGACCGAATAATATTTTAGCTTGTAAAGCTTTCTTAACAAACATTCTTTCAATTTTTTCTCTAAATGTAGGATTTTGAATATTATCTAATTCTTGTATCATCTTCTTATCAGCTGCATGTCGAGAACTTAGATCATGATTTCGATAAGCTAAATCATGTCTATAAGCGGCGGCATCTACTCTATTTATTGGTTCTTCACCTGGTTTCGGATTATTATTCTCATCTAGTCTTATATCTAATCGAGTTCCTGGGCCGGTATATGAATGACCAGAAAGATGTTTTTCTTTCGAATATTTACTCCAAATAAATCCAGGAAAGTTTTCTAATGTTTTTTGTATGTCACCTCCAATATGCTGACAATTTGAGTTTTTATTTTTGTTTAATAGATAATTTAATAAATCTAAATTAGAAATTTTTAATTTAATTAAATTTTCGGAATTTTTAGAATTCATTTTAAAAGATAAAATGAATGTTTTACCTTTGGACCAAAGGTCCTGAGGCTTTAGCCGATCGGACCAAAGGTCCTGAGGTTATTACCTTATCATACTAGGACTTAGATATATTCCAGAACCATCTTTAGTTTCTTTAATTTCAATTAAATCATCAACATTGTGGAGAATATTTTTAAGAACTCGTTTTCCTTCATCAACTAATTTTAATTTACTAATAAAATTATCTACTATTCCTTCACCCCTAGCAACTTTCTCTAACTCTCTATTATGACGTTTTTGTTCTTCTAATGCTGCCTTCTCTGATTTATTTTTATGTACTGCTTGGACAATACCAGCTGTCCCACCTGCAACACTTCCTGCAGCTGCTATGCCACCTATTATTAGGGGAATTAATGGGAGAATCCCGCCATTTTTTTTCTTGTAATTGAATATTCTCTATCATTGGTTTACTTATGTAATACTTTTTTTTGTTAATCGTAATAGTTTTAGGGGTATTTTTGTCAACAATATTACGTAATTTTAATTCAACCGTTTTATTATTATTACTTTTCGGTTGCGACATTTTTAATAAAAAAATTTTAAGTTACGAAAATTTTTAATCTATTCTAGTTATGAAAAATTTTTAGTTAAGAATTTTTTAATCTATTCTAGTTATGAAAAAAAATTAAATTAATTTATTCTAGCCATCTTCCCATTAAGAACTTCAATAGAATATTTTACATCTTCTAGCAATAAACCATAAGCCATCAATGAAGTTGTGGAATCTTTCTTTTCAATATTAATTGTTACATCACAACCAGTCTTGATAATATCTTCAGATTGTGCACTTAAATCGAAACCGAAAACAGGATATAAATGTCTCCAATCTCCAGGAGTTAATTGTGGTTCAACTCCAAATTCTATACAAAGATTTCGATAAGAATCATATCCTTCCATAAATTGATTATTGGTATCATCGAATCTTAATGGATCAATTGGATATCGGGTTTGATTTAATGAAACTTGTAAACTTCGAATTGTATTAATATGAAAAAGATTGTTGTTCTTATCAAAACTTGGAGAATTATTTCTTTGAAAAGTTAGCAATAAATATCTTGGAGTATTCGCAGTTCTAGTAAAATGCCAGTTAAATCTTTGTTCGGAAAAAGTTACTGAACTAGCAGTACGCTTTAGAAAATTTACTGGAATTGGTTTGTTAGTATTTAATCTTTTTGCAATAGCTGTTTCAATCTCTAAACTAGGAGTAATATGCTTAATCCACCATTCAAGTCTATCAATTTTTAAATATGCTTTTTTTCCAGTCTTACCAAAAAGATTAATTCATTATTTGCTGTACGATGAATTATTAATTTAAATTTTAATTGATATGATATTTTATCATAATCTAAATATCCGAATAATGGAGACAATGACCAATTTACTGTTTGCTTACTTTTCTTGTTAAATTCACGTCTTTCTTTATATGCATCATTATTTGTTTTATTTAAATGTTTTGCAATATTTTCTACATCGTTCGCAATTCCTGCGGCATCTGTTCCAGCGTAAGTTAAATCATCAACAATTATACCATCATTAGTATCAGGAAACCAACCTTCGATTTCATACTTTTTATTATTTTCACCAATTGTTACAAATCTAAGCATTGTATCAATTACACCTGGAGAATCACTTATTGTTTCTATATTTTGAGTCGCAACATCTAAACGCATTTGTGTAAATAATTTTGGAAAGAAATTATTCTCTAGTGCAATATTATCGCTATCTGGTAATGGTGTTGTAAAATTGGCATCACTAAATAAAGAATATTCACAGTGTAAAAATGAATCAGGTAGATATAAATAACTTTGTTGATTATCAACTTCAAAGATTAAATCTCCTCCAGTATTTACTCTACTGGAAGATCCGGGATTCATAGCAATTCTTATATAGTCATTCTTTTTTTGATTGTAACTGACGAACGGAGGATCGTCTAATCTAAATTTATTTTCGATAAGCGAAGACATTTTTATAAAAAATAATTTGACTTTTTGTTTTTTCTCACACACAAAAAAATTTTTACTAAAATATAATTTTAGCATTTCACCAAAAAAATTTTACTAAAAAAATTTTGCTAAAATAATTTTACTAAAAAAATTTTACTAAAATAATTTTACTAAAAAATATATTTTAGAATTTTGCTAGACCAGCTCCGCTACAGCTTTGCTGGTTAGACCGAAGGTTGCTATTAATACCATTACCTCTTATTTCTTCAATTGAACGAACCGTAGGTTCAATTGAACGTTTTATGGCAACGCCTGATTTCTTCTTATGTTTACTATCAGACGGAGCTCCGCTCCTCAAGGTTTCACCCCCTACAGCTATGTTAGCAATTTTATTTTTTGTTTCCTCCGAAAGTTTTTTTAAATTTTTTAGTTCTTCAGAATCATTCTTAAGTTTACGAATAGCTTCTAGTTGTTTTAATTCGTTTTGGGACTTAACAGCATTTGATATTGCACTAGCTGTACTACCTATAGCAGCTGCTCCTTTTGCAGCAGATGTAATCAAATCTTTATTATTTTTAATTAAGTTAACGATACTACTAATACCAGAAAAGATGCCAGCCCCTTCTTTTTGGACGGCACCTGCGGTGCCTAGGAACTTTTGTGTTCCGATTGTTTCTACACTGTCATAATGGTAAACAGATTTCATAGATGGTTCATTAGCAATTCTTTGATTTGAAGCAAATTGTTTAAGATTGTGTTTATAAATTATAGGCATTTTTTATGATTAAATTTGACTTTTGGGAAAAATATTTACGATCGGCTAAAGCCTCGAGGAGCTTCGCTCCGATTGGTTAGTAACCAGAGGACCTTTGGTCCGTTTAATATTTACGCTAAGATTTACGTTTGTGAATGGACAACAACTTCGAGATAACTTTATTAATTGACTGTTGCACTTTATCTATTGCGTCAAGCAGCGTGTGATGTACTTTAATTTCTTTTCTATTAACTTGCATTTTCTCCTGATTCATCTTCAACGCCGTTTTAAGTGCATTTAACTTAATTTTAAGAACATCTATTTGTCTTTTAACAGCATCTAACTGTTCTTTATTTTCTTTAGAGTTTTCTTGTAAATTTTTCTTTAATTCATTTTCTAAATTGATTTTAAGAGTTTTCATTTTATCAACTTTTTGATTAAGCGAGTTTACTTCATTTATTATTCTATTCATCTTTTTCATTTGTTGAGTAATTTTAGAACTCAATTCATCAACACTTTTTTGGAATGTAGTTTGTAACTGCTTTAAATTTTTTTTAATTCTTTCAGGTAGTTTTTCTATTTCATCTTCTAATTGTTCTTTTAACATTTTTATCTGATGTTTATTTTTAATGACTGCAGATTTTAAATTTATAGAAAGTAATATTAAAATTTTTGATTGTTCAGAAATCTTTTTAAAAAGTTTTGCTATATCTGCTTCTAGCTCTCTATCCTTTTTATCAAGTTTTAATAATTTTTCGTTTAATGATTTGTCATTAAGTTTTAGCAACTTTAATTCATTCATCAGTGGAACCAAAACATCGTTTATATATTTTTCTTTTAAGTCATTGATTTGTGTATCAACATATTGTTTATTTGTTAACTCTGTATTTTGTTGCGGAAGAATAGAAAGATGCAATGGACCAGATAAAACGTCTCCAGTTTTCATGATATAATTTTCTATCTCTATTTCTAATTCACGATTATTCGGGATATATGCACCTCCACCAACATTTGGTAACATCATTTTTTAACAATAAAAAAATAAAATTTTTTCTAATAAAAATAAACAAATAAAATTTTTTCTAATAAAAATAAAAAAATGGAAAATCCAAATTTAAAAAAATTATATTCGCCCGCATCATCCTGTTCTTCTTATTCGACGAGATCAACGGGATTTGAAAATAAATGTTTTGATAATAATAATAATAATAATCCATGTATAGATGTTAATATTTTATTTCAATTACAAGCCGAAATATTTAGAGAACAGACTAAAGGTTTACCTTCTATAGAAACTAATTATTGTTTATTTCCAGGTGATCCATTTATAAAATTTATGGAGATTGTTAGTAAATATAATGATGTAGCTTATGTGGAATTAAATAAAGAAAATATGGTTATAATAGGTCATAATAATGTTTATGGATTCATTAGAGCAGTGTTACCAATTAGTAATACTGATTGGATAGATACTAAAATGATCAATTATATCAATATTAAAGAATTAGTTAAAAAATTAAAATCTTTTTCCAAAGAAAAAATAAGATTATTTGTTGACGATCAAAACCAATATAATATTCATATAGAGAGTAAAAAACATAATGAAGAATTATTATGTCAAGTATATTATAGAGATACAATTTATAAACAAGAAACATTGGAAATGCCGCAAAGATATGATGATGATACGTATATAGGATTATATTCCAACTTAAATATTAATTTATTAAAATCTTATATAAATGGTTTAGCTCAACAAGAGAAAATTTATATGTGGACAACACCTTATACTATTAACAATGACCATAATCATAATCATAATAATCCTCTGAATCATATTGAAGAATCTGATAATATAAATGATGATTCTGAAAAATCTGAAAAAGGTGTAAATGGTAAAAAAGATTATAAAAATATTAGTAATTATAAAAATTTATCTAAATTTCATTTTCTTACAATTGAAAATAATAATGATGGAATAGTTGAAGATACTGTTAGACAACTATGTGTCGGGTCTACAAAATTTAAACTAGGATTTACATCTAATCAATTTAAAATTTTATCATCTTTAATAAAA
The DNA here is from genome assembly GCA_907163375.1 of Prostheceraeus crozeri. Classification (NCBI taxonomy): domain Eukaryota; kingdom Metazoa; phylum Platyhelminthes; order Polycladida; family Euryleptidae; genus Prostheceraeus; species Prostheceraeus crozeri. The sequence continues at coordinate 34,936 of CAJQUW010002649.1, read as the reverse complement.
ACTAAAAGTGATTCAGATTATGGTGGTGTTATTAAATTTTCCAAAAGAGATCAAAGACCAATATTTTTCTCTATTATATTATTATCAGATAAAAAATGTAATTTAGAGTTAGATATTCCAATAAGAGAATGGTATCTAATCCCAAAAAGGGTAATTTATGATGATGAAGAATCAATTGATGATGATGAAGAATCAATTTATGATGATGAAGAATCAATAGTTAGTGAAAAAAAATTTAAATTATCTTTTGATAAAACATTATATGATGAAACTTAATATGATAAAACTTAATGTGATAAAGAAAAAAATAACTAAAGAACGTGAAATATATAATAATATAAAATAACACTCAAGTCCTTGATATTAGAATATTTATATCTAAAATTAAAGCACAAATTTTTTCTTAAATTTTCTCTAAAAAAATAAAAAAAATGGAAAATACCAAGTTTTATTGTGTCTTATGTAAAAAAAAGTTGCAAACAAAAAGAAGTTATCAATCTCATTTAAATAGTAAATTGCATTTACAAAATGTAGATCGAGTTGATGAAGGAAATATATTAAAATTAAATAATTATAAAAACTATCTAGAAACATTACCTACTGATATAAAAGTTAAAAAAATGTTTGATGATTATTCACATTCGGAATATAAAAAAGTTTTTAATAGTGAAGATGAACATGTACATGGGACATCGGAGATGTCTTCCAGGGCTTCGCCCGCACCAGATGGAAGATATTTATTTAGCGATACTGATGAATTTAACGAAATAGATGAATTTGATGAAGCCGTAACAGATATAAAATATTTATTTAATGAATCGGTTGAACATAATGAAACCGATGAATTTTTTTCTGATATTCTAACAAACTTTTATAATATATTTAAGAAATCTTTCAAATGTTATATGAATGTAGAAGTACTTTATACAAAAAATGGACCTGATGGAATTCCTGAAGAAATAATACAAGGACATTTTACAAATTCGCAAGAAATTCATAATGTAAATGATATACGACCCATATTTGAACAAATGATACTTAAATTAGAAAATTGTATAATTGAAGCCCAGTTACGTGAATCTGGTTGGAGATTTGTTAAAATACTATCTAAGAAAATAGTAATTGATAAATATAAAAATAATACTGGTGGTAGTTATGTTCCTTTGCCTTTCAGTTCACCACAAATAATCAACATAAAAAATGAAGATGATTATTGTTTTCTGTGGAGTATTATAGCACATTTACATCCTGCAAAATATCACAAAGAAAGACTAAGTCATTACAATAAAGAAGAATACATAAATGAATTTGATCTCTCTGATGGCTTAGATGAATTTCCATATGATTATAATAGGTTAAAAAAGTTTCATAAAAAGAATAAAAATTTAATAGAAGTAAATGTTTTTGAATTAAATGTGAATTATGTTTCTATTGGTAAAATTACTCCACTTTACTCAGATTCAAAAAAATTTTATTTGAATAATAAAAATTTATGTCAATCAGAAATAGTATATAATGATAGGGGAAATTACATGCATCATAATATTTTTTACCAAGGAAATATAATATGTACTGAAAAATTTGAAATTATAAGAACATTATCACCAATAATGATTAGTCATAATAATTATAAAGGACGTAATTATAATTATGATTATCATTCCGATTATTTATCTTTATTTTAGAATATCAACAAAAATTACAAAATTTAAATGAAAGTTTACAAAAATGTAAAACAGATTATCAACAACAAACAAAAATATTAGTACAAGAATATGGCCATAAATATCAAAATAAGATAGAGACGATTCAAAAATTAAATGAAGACAATAAAGAATTAAATAATGAAGAAAATGAAACCAATCAAAAAATAAATGAATCTTTAAAAAAATGTCTACAACAATATAAAGAACAATATGATAAAGAATATAGTTATCAGTTACAAATATTAAATCAAAATTTTCATCGAAATACATTTAATCTTACAAAAGAAATTGATGAAACACATGAAATATATCAAGATAAATTTGCAAAACTAGAACAGACAAAACAGCCAGCACAAGCGAATATATTATATTATCAGGGTCATTTTATATTGTGTAAAGATGTTTCTATATTTACAAAAACTTCAGATAATGCTAATTTTCCTTGTCTCCAATGTATGACGAGCTTTAGAACTAAAGAAGAAAGATTCTCCTAAAGATTTCCTAAAGATGATTATTTAGAATACAATAAATGGTATTTTAAAAATAAAGTACCCTTTACTATTTATTGTGATTTTGAAGCATATAATGTTAATATGACACAAAATCGAACGGAAAGTTCCAGGGCTTCACCCGATTCTAAAAATGATAATTCTGATAATGGTACGGGCCAAGCCCTAGAACCTTCGGTTTGTAATTATGAAAAAAGTGCATCTGAACAAAGTAAAGAAGAATATTTATTTGAACAAAAACCATTATGTTGGGGAATGTACATTCATTCAAATTATCCTGAATTATTTAAATCAGAATATTATCAATACTATGGTGAAGATAGTTCAGAAATGTTTACAAAGAAAGTAGAAGAATTACAAGGTCGCTTTTCACAATTGCTTGAAACAAATATACCGATGATGCCATTAACAGAAAAAGAAAAATTAAATTTTATTAATGAAACAAAATGTTATTACTGTGGAAAAGAATTTACAAAAATTTATAAAAATGGCAAAGGTAGATATCTTGATAAGCGGAGCGACGGCTCTGCCGTCAAGGTAAAAGATCATGATCATCTAAATGGATTATATAGAGGTGCAGCACATAATTCTTGTAATCTTAATGCTAATAAATTTAAATATAACTTTGTTCCTCTATATTTCTACAATGGTTCTAAATATGATTTCCATCTAGTAATGAAAGATTTATTTTCATCTGAAAAATTATAACAACAACAAATAAATGTACTATGTAAAACAGAAGAAGAATATTTTTCAATGCAATTAGGTTGCATTAGAATTTTAGATGCATTTAGATTTTTTACTCCTTATTCATTAGATGTTATGGGAAAAACTTTGAAATCTGAACAATGTAAAATATTAAATAAATATAATTTAAAACCTTTAAAAGGAATATTTCCGTATGAGTATATAGCCTGTGGTTCACAGTCGAAGACTGATATAACTGGAGATAAAACCTGTGGTTCACAGTCGAAGACTGATTTTAATTCTGTGAATAAAATTATGGAAGAAAAACAACTTCCTCCAATAAATAAATTTAAATCAACATTAAGACAATCAAAATTATCTGACGAAGACTATGCAGAAGCTGAAAAAAATTGGAGAGAGTTAAATTGTAAAACAATGTATGATTATACAATAAAATATCTACAGATAGATGTATTAATACTAGCTGATCTTTTTGAAAACTTTCGTGATATGTGTTTAGAATATTACGGAATAGATCCATGTTATTGTTATTCTACACCAGGTTTAACATGGTTAGCAGGATTAAAACATACAAATGTTAAACTTAAACATTATAAAGAAAATACATATGATAAATTATTATTTTTTGAATCTGGAATTAGAGGTGGAGTTTCATCAGTTTTAGGTAATAGATATGTTAAATGTTATAATAAGAAAGTAAATCCTGATGATTATGGAATAATGAAACCTTTATCTCCAGAAGAAAAAGAAAAAATATTAGAAATTTTTCGAACGAAACGAGAAGGAGTAGAACGTGAAAATGCAATTGATGAATTCATGAGAGAAAACTATTTGTTATATTATGATTTTAATAGCTTATATTCTTCTTGCATGATACAAGAATTACCAACAGGTGAAATGTCATGGTGTAATATTCTAGATTATCAAAAAACATATGATGGAAATTATAATCATGGTTATATATATGAAGTTGATTTAGTATACCCTGATGAAATAAAAGATAAAACAAAATATTTTCCTTTCTGTCCCGAAAACAAAATTCCCAATATAGAAGATTTTTCAGATTATCAAAAATCTATAATTCCTAAGAAATACAGACCAACAAAAAAACTTATGTTAACACAAAGTAATAAAGGAAAGTATGTTGTTGAAGGAAGAATGCTAGATTGGTATTTAGATCATGGAATGATTCTCACCAAAATACATCGAAAACTATTTTATCAAAAATCTAAATGGTTAAAAAATTATATAGAGTTCAATATTGAAAAACGTAAAATAGCTAAAAGAAATAAAGATGATTTTGGAAACGTGTTCTTCAAATTAATGAATAATGCATTTTATGGGAAGACTTTAGAAAATGTGCGTAATAGACAAAATATTGAAATAGTTTATGATAAAGATAGGTTTCAAAATTTAACAAGGAAACCTACATATAAAAGAACTACTAGATTTAGTGATGAACTATGTGCTGTACATTTACGTCGAATTAGCGTAAAACATGATAAGTTTAATTTCATTGGTTTCACTATATTAGAATTAGCTAAACTATTTATGTATAGATTTATATATGATTATTTAGCACCTGCTTATGGCAAAAACTATAAATTACACTTTACAGATACCGATTCTGTTTTCTTAGAATTAACAATACCGTATAATTCTTCACTTGATGAAGAAATTAATAAAATAATAGATATCATTCATCCTTCTGATTTATGTAAAGTAAAAGATGAATTAGAAGGAAATGAAGATTTCATAACAGAAGCTATATTTTTAAAATCTAAATGTTATTGTTATAACACAACTAATAATATTAAAACACATAAAACATTAAAAGGAATTTCAAAGGCATCAGTGGCTAACCAAATATCATTTCAAGATTATAAAAATGCATTATTTAATAATGAAATAAAAACAGCATGTAATTATAGACTTAATTCAAAAAAACATAACATGTATTTAAAAGAAGAACATAAATTAGCATTAGATCCATTTGATGATAAAAGAAAAATTTTACCTGATGGAATAACTACTGAACCTTTTTAATTTTCTAATTTCTAAGATAGACAAATTTGATATATACATAAAATAAAAAAATTTTATAACACTATATTTGTATATTTTTATCACTCCGCGAAAATATTTTCTATAACTCTTTCATGAATTTTTTTATCAATATTAATTGTAATGAAGCCATAATCTTTTGACCAAGCATTGTTACACGATTGTTTAAATTCATCTTTATTTCTTACACATAAATCTCTTAACAAATCACTTAAGTTTCTTGCATTTATTTCAAATAGTATAAATATATTTGCATTCTTTCTAATAACACTTCCGTCTAATGAATACATACTTTGTGTTAAATAAAAAACACTACAGTTATTATGTCTACCTCTTGTAAAATAATTTCTCTGAACTGACTGATTTCTGTCATTAACACAATCATCAAAAATTACACAATGTTTCATTGTTTTATCTAGTTTAGTAGGATCTTGCATATTACCACTATCATCTATTAATTGTATTTTTATATGCTTATTTTTATTAGATTCTACTAACTGATTATTTTTTGCTGCTTCTTCACACCACGAACTTATTTCTTCTTCATCTTCAGATTTTTCATATTCTTTGAATAATGAAGCAATTGCTGTTTTTTTAAGATTATTTTCAAATCCATATTTTAAAAATTGATAGACGGGTTGTTCTGCCGTTGTTGTATAAATTATAAGATTGTTATAATCCAAAAAATTTGGAGTCGTTAAAATTTTAAATAATAGATACGTTTTTCCACAACCTGAAAATCCGCAAATAACTGACAAAACTTTATTAGATAAATTTGGATGATGATTAAATTTAAGTTTTTTTTGTTTAATGGTAGTACTTCACTCATTTTTTAATAAAAAATTTTATTTTTATTTTTTTTGTTTCTAAAGAAGAAGAAGAAAATTAAACTTCTCTAGCTTCGCGTAGGAGTTTATACCTCCCGAACCAAAAGATCTATCATAATCTCTTCACCTCCAAAATTTATTTCTTGTCCTTTCTCATCAGTGATTCTAATGTTAATGTTGTTAATAGTTTTTCTTGTAATAGGAAAATATATTAATGTTTGTGGAAATACATTTAATCTATAACCAATGGGTACAGTAAAAGCTGGAAAACTGAATATTAAATTTGATAATTTACCATTTATATATCCTCCTTCAATAATGTCACAATGTACAACAATTGAATTTATTTCAGTTATTTTTGGAATCTTCTCACCTAAATGATAACCTTGACTATAGGTTTGTTTATCAAATCCTAATAGCTTTGACAATGATCTATCATGATTAAAATCAACTTGATGATTTTCGTCTAAAGTAAGAGAAAATTTATTAACTGCCGGTTCAACTGCAAAATGTAATTGTTTCTTAAATTTAAATGGTATACCTAAATGTCTCTTAATTTCATTTGATATTGATTCAACTTCGTAAGAACCAGGAAGAAAAGTTAGTATTTTCCATGTTTTGCCTTTATCAGTAGAATATCTAAATTGATCATTCACATCTTTGATAACGTTTTGAATAGTGTTAAATGTAGAGAAACTAGTCAATGCAATTTGATAATTTTTATTTTGTTCCAAATGTAGAATGGGTTCTAAATTACAAGTGTGTGATGAAGTAGTTGTTATAATTTTTAACGTCGTACTAAATTTTGATGAACCCAAAATCTCTGTCAAATTTTCTAAATGATTATTAATTTTGTCTAAATCTGCTGAACACATTTTTTAGTTAAAATTTTAAATAAATATTTTTTTATGAAATATTTTTTTATAAAAAATTAGAAACAACATATTTCAGCTACACTTTTATAATCCTCTTCATTTAGAATCTTCTTTTCTAACAGTCTTTTTAATATAGCATGAATTTCATTGAAACTAGAATTATGTCCTTCTTTTATTGCAGATATTAAAATATTTAATCTATTTAGTAATTCTTGTGGATCATCTGGTAAGAATACAGTTGTTTCTGTTTTCTGTTTTTCAGATAAACCTTTCCCTACTTTAACTCCCGTTGATAATAAATTTTCTAATTGTTTATAACGTTTTAGAGATTTTACTGCACCAACTCTATCTAACATAGCTTTATATTTTATAAGATCTTCTACAGCATAATTATCTAAAGCTGCTCCTCTTAAAAGATCAACAAAATTTCTATCTAAATTAAAAGGAGATTTATCTGGTGAAAAAATTAAACCTCGAAAAGGTTGTGGAAATATTTCTTTTTGTCCGAGATAAAATCTAGGTATTATTTTTCCATCTATAAATGAAATAGAATGTTCAAATTGCATAGATTTTGGTAATTTCTTATTAATGTTTGATTCTAGTAATCCATAGTCATCTAATATAGTTTTGTGCTCTGGATCTGTTATATCAATTTGTTTATCATTATTTGTACTTTCTTTTTCAAGAGTTTTAAATGGTTTCATAGTTTTCTCAAAATCAGTTTTTACTTGCTCGGTTTGCTGCATTTTTTCAAACATATCAGATTGAATACCAGCTTTTATCATTCTATGTTGAAGATGATTTTCTTTCATGATATTTCTTTGTTTTATTAACTCTTCTAATTGTTTTATTCTTTTAAAATTATCAGCTCTAATTTTATCCATTTTTAAAATGTAATATTTGAATTTTGTGGTAACATTGGAATACAGCAAAAACATTTTACTGTACAAATTATTTTTTTATTGCTTTGTTGTCTGACATCTTTTCGTTTAAAGTTTTCTCGTTTTAAATTTTGTTTAATAAAGTTTTGTTTAATAAAGTTTTGCTTAAATTTTCGCTTAAAGTTTTTAGCTCTTCTAAAAAAAATTTGTCATTTTCTTCATTAGAAATTTTACCATCACTAGAAATTTTGCCATCCTGTTTATTCTTATCATCAACTTTTTCGGACTGTAATTGAAAGGTTTGATTTACTTCATTAGCTATTTGATCAAATTTTTCAATCTCATCTAACGTAATAACATTATCATCACATACTCTTTGAAAGTAGTAATGTAGTTTATCATAGACTTCTTTAATATGTAAATGCTTAGTTTTTAATGATTTTCGTTTCTTAGTTATTAAAGATTTATCTAACATTGTAACAAGTGAAGTTGCAAAAACACCCGTACCTGTTAAAGCTGTAGCAACTACTGGAATTACTAAAACACCAGAAGATATAACAATTGTTAAAGCACCTAAACTTATTGTTAAGAATATGCCAATTCCTTGTGTTACATTCTTAACTTTAGTCCATCTCTTTCTTAATTTTTTATAATGCTCTAATCTTAATAATAATTGAGATTCTTTATCTTTCATATAGCGTACTCTATCTTTGTGTTTTTCAATGTTCATTTTTTCAATGTTAATCTTTTCAATGTCCATTAAAGTAGAACTACGTTCATATGATAACGAAGGATATATTCTTGAGGTTCCTTCCATTTCTGAAGTTCCTTCCACTTTTGTTTCCTCCATTTTTAAAGAAATATTATTAGTCACATGATATATTTTAAAAACCTGAAAGATGGATAAAATTCATGAATTTGAAATTCTCAACTTTTATGATTTTTTCGGTGTCCTGGAACGGTCATGATTTAAGCGAGAAAATTGCTATTTTCAAATTTGAGATTTTGAAAATTTGAAAATTGGGTATTTTTAAAAACGCCCAAATTTATGAATTTAGGTCTTCATAACCTGAAAAAGGGTTCAAATTCATGAATTTATGTCGTTTTTAAAAAGTACCATTTTTGAAAAATCGGTATCTTTAAAAACGACTAAATTCATGTATTTAGGTCTTAAAAACCTGAAAAAGGGTTCAAATTCATGAATTTATGTCGTTTTTAAAGATACTATTTTTTTGAATTTTATGGTGTCCTGGAACGGTCTTTTGCCCATTACTCACAGATGACAAAGGTGACTGTTAGTTCTTCGTTCAGCCACCGGTGTCAGTTTGGCTGAGACATACTGATAATGAGTACTGTGGCATTCAAATGGTTTACTCTAGAAATTTCAGGGTGCTATGTAACGGCATTAAATAACATCATAAAAGTCAAAAGTCAAAACTTTTATTTCCTAATTGGAAAATGTAACACAACATTTATGAGATGAGTGAAAAATAGCTATGTACACTGAAGGATGGCAGGTAAGATGCACAAGTAAACTAAATGAAATGATAAGACCAGAATGGAAGAAGATGCCATAATTCATTACATGTATAATCAACATGTGTCATCATACATAAATCAGCATCATAAATTTATATGAATAATGGTTGACACCAGGAATTAGATGACATTTAATATCAGCAAAAGATCTTTGTAAAGTTATTATTAGGCCTGAGGCTTGACGGACATGTTAATGAATTAGCTTTGGCCACAAAATGCTATGATGTATCGATCTTTTCCTTAGAGGTTTTATCAATGAGAGACGAGGGATCCTTGAGTTATTGGTTTCAACAGGAATGCAAGAATGGGAACACAAAGTGTCTGTTGTGTGCATGGGACACTCATAATCTAAAAGTCATTGCATTCGTGAATATTGGTCGATTTATCTCATTGCAACAAAACTAAAACAAGGTTGCCATAATGGCATACATCTACCTCTAGTAACACAATGCCTAATATACTTCTCATCAATACTTTGGCAGAATGTCAATCAGATTGGAAAAATTATCGAAAAACGGATTGTACAGGATTGTATGAACATTTCTATGTCTACGTCACAATATCAGGCACGCGGGAACAGGGAGGGAGGGCTAGGGATCGGCTAGGCCCCCTAAAATTTTCATTTTCTCTCATTTTCATTTTTTTCATTTTCATTGATTAATCATAGAACACAATTTATTGACAGACTGTATCAAATATACATGTATCTGCGAAACATATTTCCTTGATATTTTGGAATGATTTATTTTTCATTATCGTCCACGTGCATGCACATGTTTATTGACGGTTGCTTTCGACATGTAAATCAGGTGGAGCTCAGTGCAGCGATCTCAGAAATACAAAGTCCCCTCTCCAACCAAACGCCTCATACATATGAATTGTCCAAGCTCATCAGTTAACTAGAGGTACGATTGTTAACGGTGTGGCTGTAAGAACTCATTAGGTAGGAAGATAATGTGAATACTTTTGATCAGGGATGCGGAGTCGGAGTCCCGGAGTCCTATCATTTTTGCTGGAGTCGCAGTCCTATCAAATGATAAAACTCCGGACTCCGGCTTATAACTAGACCCGAAATATAATACAAGGAAATTATTTATCCTCGTGCATAGCTGTCACTGCATTGATGTCAACTTTCTCCGTCAAACAAAAGTACAGGGAATGAACCGTGATAGTGGAAAAAGGATTGTCTTTTCGTTTGGTGATTTAGCAGAGAAGATAGGTCTTCCTAGCCTCGATCACACCTACGCACCAAAGGTCACATCAGAGACAAAAATTAAATACTAGTCTGTTTGAGAACATTTCCTCTTACCCTAACGTCAATCGTGTGTGATGGCTCATCCATAGCGTATATGAAAATCGAAAGGGTACTCAAATTTTTTTTTAGAAGAATGGGGATTTTCCTGCCTGGTAGAGACTGGAGAAAAACCGTGTGAAGCACACATCAAGAAGATGGAAGCAGCCGAGTCGCATGCATTCAACTGAAAGCGACATTTGATTAACTTCATCGAAAATGATTGATAATTGATACTGCAATGATCACTAAAGATAGGTTCAGGTAGGCCTATAATGATCTATGATGTAGGTTACCAGTTTTTCAAAAAAAGGCTATATGTACTTGCCACCCGGAGTCGGAGTCGGAGTTCTATCAAAAGCCGGAGTCCTATCAACCCCCGAAGTTGGAGTCCTATCAAAATGATAGGACTCCGCATCCCTGCTTTTGATGAACCGCAAAAAAACGCAAAAATAGTCTTTCATCGCTTGCGCATGTCTATGAGTATCTTCACAATGTTCGAATTGACAAGATTCCATCAAATTTGAAGAAATGAAATCCTTGACTCAATAACCTGACCTGACTCTTTCTTGACGAGAAAATCCTTCATAGCCATCATTTAAAGCTTTATCTCTCGCACGCAGAAAAAAATACGGTGCACTCTCTATTCGATCTAGCAAGGCAACTGTTAGACTATTAGTCTACTATTAGACTCTTTTTGGAGGCAATTTTGCTCTTAATTAACCTTATCATGGTGCTATTTTGGTACTTATTCATGCTCACATGAATAGATGAATGTATGAATCATAATGACATTGCGGCTTTCTTAATTTTTTTGTAGTCTACCTTTTTGGTGTAATGTTTTTACTATTTAAGTTTTTTTTATCTTTTTGGTAGAGTAAAGAGGCGCAGCCTGTGCTTCTTCAGTAAGTACAGAATGCTGACTGGTTTGCTGGGGTTTGGATTATCGTAGAGAACACCACATTGCTTTCTTTATTTGACTTCCTCATTTAAGTTCAAAATTTCAAATAATAGAATCTACATATAAATGTAGGGGATTTTACATGGAAATGCCCTGTGTGCGGACATGGCATTCAAAAATAGCCACTTTGTCACAAGTTTGTCTAACTTACGAAAACGTTCACTTGCAAAATGTAGGCCTACACTACGTTAATTTGGCTGTGTCCTACCAGTGTGTACACGTTATCTTTTATTGCTTGATGAATTGGGTCATACATGTGGTGTATTTTTAGCTTAATTAGCGTTTTATTGAATAATATACATAATATAATCCTTATTGATTTTTTCTCCTGCGATAGTGCAGAAGATATAAAGCTTTTCAGACTCACACATGTCAAGTCTCGAGTTCTTTCGTGATAGAATCGAGTACCACACGAAGGGAAGAAGGAAGTTTTGAGTCAATCCGCTAATTAATGAAAGTTATCCGAACATCCATACAAAATCGTCGAATCATTGCCGAAGAAATTGAAGGATGTTGACCAACTTGAGGATGGTGATGAAATGAAATGCAACTGAGATACTTGAAGATGTTTAAATGAAGGTTATTAATCAGATGAAAATGGAAATTCGTGACAGGATGTATTGCTATGAATGACAGTGAAAATCCGGAACTTGATGATAATAAGATATGAATGAATTCATGTGAGAACATCACATTGTCAATAGTTTTTCTGATTAGCTGATTATGGAGCAGACTGCGCTACATTTACAAAACTGCGAAAGAGTCTCTTAATTTGTATTTGGAAAGTATTATCGTTGAGACAAAAAACCCATTTTATAGCATTTAACAGCTTGGATTCCCTGAAGGACCCAAACGTCGTTTGAATATCCAACTGACGGCTAGTAAGCGTCAGCATTAACTCGTGAATGAGATGATAAATATTTCAAACTAACTGCTCCTCTCGTTTTATGTAGCCATTATGATTAATATTCAATATATTGGTATATGCATGAGAATCATTGTCAGAAATGTAAATTAAACTACATTTCTATCGCAAAACACGCTTCGACTTAGTCGTCCTCTTTCTCCATTTTTTTCTGTCATTTCATTCTTCACTTTCTGTCTTGTCCTCCATCATGCATTCAAGGAAATATCAGTTTCATCCAAGACGTTAGAGAACTGTGCCATGAGTAGTATGCCTTCGTTACCCGCAAAAACCGTGTTTTGTGATACCAAACCTTCTAGCCCCCCTAAGACAAAATCGCTCCCGCGTGCCTGCACAATATTTTTTGTTTTGATATAGAAATAGCACTAAACCTGCAATCTTCCTGTTCTGCAGATCAACTGTGACACATACAATTTTACTGATTCTGTCTTTGAAATTCATTTTCAGCCAAACAATGAAAGAAAATTTCGTTGCTGAGTCAACTGGGGTGCCACAAGACTTACTTACGAAAGTCCCCGGATTGTGTGTGTATGTAGATGAACAATACCTGGTTAGACCGCTGCAAGATTTTCCAGTGCAGCTCATAAATCAAAAGTCTTTCGAGATATTGACCAGAGTTCTTACTGCATATCCCGAAAAGCGTTATGTGAAGCAGGTGAGGAAGCTACGATCTGATCTGACTTTAAGAAAAATCAGTTTGATGCATTTTTATATGATGATATGGAACACATGATATACAACTTATAATGGAAAATCTCATTATGAGTTTTTGAATTGACGATCTCAATATTTTAATGATTTCTCATTTCAGCGCCAAAGTGTCACAATTGTGCCTGTATCTGAGGTGACATGGGAATGGAAGGGACAAATTGGATCGTTTTTTGTCTATGGCATGGACAACACAGTATATTTTCCTGATTATCCGCAAAAATGCTGTTGTTCACTTTTCTAGTAACATTGAGTGGAAGTATAATTGTATCAAATAGACAAAAAATCAGTTTTCACATTTAATCAGAGGAGAATATGTTCAATTGATGACTACTGATATTTCACAAAACGATGAATTCCTAATGAACAAATAACAACTAAATCTGTGCACAATGGATCTCTTCAAAAATTTCATAACTTTCTATTTTCATTTGATTTCATCTTTGCATAAAAATTTCATATTCTTTGAATTTGCTGTTTTTCTTGTTAGTGTGATAGGATTATATGTAAGAAGAGTACAAACTGATACAAATGAAACGGAACTCTTAAAATTTTGCATAGCCATTATTCTATGTGTTTAGTTATTTCACTTCGGTGGATAATTGAAGCTTCAATTTGTTAATGTATTTAGAGAATCCCAATTAAGTCATGCAATCCAGCTCCCTGTTCAATGCTTTTGTGATGCCAGCAGCATGCCCCTATAGCCTACAACTAGTCAGTATGGTGCTGTGCTGGTCCTAGCTCGATTATGTGCTCCGTTTCAAATGATTGGATGAACAAGTAGTGCAGTGATCTGACAGTTTGAGAGTCGTTGTAAATCATGTATGTGGACGATGGCCTGGCACCGTGGTACACCTGATAGCTGATTCGGGCAGCGTTCATTTGGACCAACTCCAAACAGTCAATAGGTTTTGATGCCTCGGAGACACTTTGGACGAGGTGGTGCTGTCGCTGCTATGCTGTGCAAGCTCGCATCCAAAGGTGCTCCTGGAGTGAACTCAAGAAGTTCAACAGTTTTTGACGGCCAATGCACTGAATTTGCGAATGAAAACCAAGATTCACGATGCGTTAGTCGCAGCATGCTACAATTTAGAGCTTTCCGCCGACTATCGATTAGTCGACTATCACACTGATCAGTCGACACCAATTTAGAAACCAACTAGTCGCATTTCATGACGCATGCCGATTTCTTTCTTTGTCATTCTATTTTGGGATTGTCAGGTGGAGTCATAATTTTCATCTTAATTAATTTCTGCAGACGTGCGCGCTGCTCGTTCCTTTGTTCTTTCAAAGCATGAAGGACAGATCAACCTCTACGTGTATATTCGCTGTAATTTGCCAGACCGATAACAACCGCTATCAAGATATCCACTCGAACTAGTGAACATAAAGGCACTGAATTGTATTTCTCACTAAGCACTTAGCATCCCATCGCTCACCCACAAACAGATGACTTAGAATTTGTTCAGCTTCTTTAGCCGATCTATGATCCTCCACGGAAGATGCCGACATTGGTCAAGCTAATGAACAACGAACTCATTGATGCAACTCGACAGATGCCGGAAAACAAGAAAGTGTGTTCTCGAGCATCGAGTGATTTGAACAACTGCTTGCCATGGCTTCCTATTTACTTCAGAGCAAGCAGCAATTTATTTCTAAAAACCGTTGTTATATAGGTGCATGTACTGTATCAGGGATGATGAGTCCCATCATTCTGATAGGACACAGACTCCGACTCCGGGTGGCAAGTATAAAAAGGCCAGTTTTTTTGAAAAATTGGCTGGCAGCCTACATCATAGATCATTAGCCTATAAGCTTACCTGAACCTATTTTTAGTGATCATTGCGGTATCAATTATCAATCATTTTCGATGAAAGTTTATCAAATGTCGCTTTCAGTTGGATGCATGCGACTCGGCTGCCTCCATCTTCTTGATGTGTGCTTCACACGGTTTTTCTCCAGTCTTCACCAGGCAGGAAAATCCCCATCTTTCTCCAAAAAATACGAGTACACTTTCGATTTTAATATCCGCTTTAGAGGAGCCATCACATACGATTAACGTGAAGGTAAGATGAAATGTTCTAAAACATACTAGCATTTCATTTTTGTCTCTGATGTGACCTTTGGCGCGTAGGTGTGATCGAGACTAGGATGGCTTGTCTTCTCTACTAAATCACCGAGTAAAAAGACAATCCTTTTTTCACTAGCACAGTTCATTCCCTCAACTATTATAAGCTTTGCATGCACTGCTGTCTCTGTACTTTTGTTTGACGGAGAAATTTGACATTAAGACAGTGACAGCTACATGTACATGCACGAGGATAAATAATTTGTTTGCATTATATTTCGGGTTTAGTTATAGGCCGCAGTCCGGAATCTTATCATTTGATAGGACTCCGACTCCGCATCCCTGTACTATACTGTGAAATAAGTTTCATGAATGCTACATGCACCATTGAAATTTCACAATTTTAGATCGCGCTAATGACGATTGTGTTTCAAAAATTTTCGAAGCAATCCTCACATCACAAAATGACGAGCCACCTCTCAATAAACATTTAATTTAAGGTCGCTTACTAATTTTAATTGAATTGAGACTATTGAGTTATGAATTATTTCTTTAGTTAATTTTGATTATCATATTTTATTTCTTAATGACAAATTAAATATATTTTATCTAGGCATGATATGATTATTCATCCACCTATCGCAGTCCTCTATCAATGTAAAACAAGCTTAAATACTTATCAAACAAGCATGCAATTTTCAAATAGCCGAATTTCACTATAATCTTGAAGGTCTTCTCCGTGAGCATTTCAGCACACCTATTTAAATTTTAAAGTAGTTTGTTGGATTCTTGATTGTATGTCAAACATGCATAGCAAGCAGATAGCAAGATTCAACAACTTGTGACGAATTAAGCAAACAAGTCATCTTCCTATGTTTATGCTCGCCATGATGAAACTCTCCAATCACCCAATTCTGAATGTTGAGACCCCCCCTCCAGTAGTTGCAGCGAAACTGCTCTTTCGGGCTCACATCTGGAGAAGTGTGATTTTAGATCTAAATGTGATGAGAGACATGCATCCAGATCAAATGTGCATTATTTTTCTGCTTGATGCTGGCTGCTCAATTTTACATAAATTAACGACTACTTTAATGTTGTAAGTAGCAGCTGAAGGCAAAATTTTGAAAATGCGATTATATGATGAACCACATTTCAACACCAAGATTTGGGCGACTAATCTGGAATGTTGCAAACGGAGAGTGGTGAGGGTAACCCAGCATGTTATGAATATAAAAATAATTGAATATTGCTTTGCTAAATTGAGAATCAGGAGATATTTTTATATTTATGATAAGGTCAAGATGACAATGGCAAAGATGCCTCAATTTTGCGATGTCATTTACTTCCACAAGAAAGAATGTCGATAACATTATGTATTTTTCCATAGGTATAAATGATTCCTTTAAGCTCCGATAAGCGCACTTCTTATACTGTTTAAAATATTTTCCATTTATATTGAATTGACTGAAGAATCAGATGTGGACTGTATTTGCTATTTTTTTCCTTCACGACGCATCATGGCCTCAGTGATGACATTAAACAGCCAACATCTATGTTAATATGAAATATAGAAAGTCAAAATACTTGCATGCAAATTTGACCTCCAATAATTTTGTTTTATGTACGGTATAGATAAAGTTTTAGAGCCCCATAAATAGTTCAGGCTAAAGAATCCTGCGTGATGTGAAGTGTAGCTGTAAAATGCATTACCTTTCCGTATTTTATCCAAAGAGCAAATTACCGCATAGATAATTCATTTTGCAAAAGTTTTGAATCCTCATGTGATTAATTTCTCTAGCTTCATGAATTAAATGCAATAGTTAATTAAATTTCCTTTGCTTTCCGTCATTTAATTCTGCATTTTTTTGAAATGATGATGACACGTATCACATTGTTGCTAAATTCATGTAAATAACGATTTCAGATTGTTTTGGCTAGTAGTGAAAATATCATGCTCACACTTCTATAGAGTCATTTTTCGCCCATGAAACCAGTTTTCTGCCATTGTTTAATTGTTGAATAGCTCTAGCGAGTTAAGTGTCCAATACTGAAATCCTCAGTAACGAGTGTGTTGTGAATTAAGTCCATTTGATAGATTACATAGGTTACATTTGCCAATTCATTTAGTATTTGCTGCATTGAGGACGCATTTACTATCAAATACTACTGTTTTGCAAAGTACGACAAGTTGTGTTTTTATTTACTAAATTTAGAAGTAGCCTTCGACGCATGTCAGAAAAGCTGATGGATATGGTAGACTTTATTTCATTGGTTTTCAACACAAAATACGTTGGAATTATTAATTATGTCCTAAATTAGTTACTTGTTTTGCGACATGCTCGCAAAGATTTGGCTTTGCGCTTATTAATTATACAGTGCGACACAGAGAATGAATTCAGTTTTAACCCTTACTTTACCATGGGGTGTCTACACACCCCAAGACGTCGCATTTTTTGTGTATTTCTTCAACTGGATAAAGTCCGATGATGCCCTCACAGTTTATCTTTGAGG
Organism: Prostheceraeus crozeri; assembly: GCA_907163375.1. Taxonomy (NCBI): domain Eukaryota; kingdom Metazoa; phylum Platyhelminthes; order Polycladida; family Euryleptidae; genus Prostheceraeus; species Prostheceraeus crozeri. The sequence goes on along the minus strand of CAJQUW010002649.1, from coordinate 17,363 downwards.
TGAATATCACTAAAAAGTTACAGTAATAAACTATTTGAAGTATGAAGTCATTTCGCGGTGAAAATGTTTTTGAAAAAATGTAGCGCTGTTTACCATGGGGTGTATCACACCCCAAATATATTTTTGGTAACGAACAACAATGGAGGTTTATGATTGTGTTCTGAATGATCCTAAAAAACAATTGGTGTATTCAATTTTCTACAGTCAACAACGTGGACATTTTATGATACCGTGTTCAGCACACACGGTCGGTTGACAAAAAAACACATCTTTTTTAGATTTTCTGTCACGTTCTCTTGGACAATGATCGCATCGCCTTTGTTTCGGTATCGGTTGGATGATAGGCCTCATTGGCAACCTTGCCGGCTCAAGTGCGTTGCCCTCTCTGCAACCAATAAGAGACTTTTGACAATTGAAGTAGAAATCGTTTTCGAACTTGTCCACTTCTTTGCTCATATTCTGGATGCATGTAGAGGAATAAAACCAGTGATTTATACTAGCAGATGTTCAGCAAATTCATGAACAAAGTCAGAGGCCAACGTTTGCTTTTTCGAATGCAATTATAATTTCGCACCAGTTGGTCTAGTGTGTCCACACCGCACTTTCCTTTATTGTAATCAAGAATGATTTGACTCATCACTTGAAATGTCGATGTCGTGATGGTTGGTCGACAGAAGAATGACTGCTTTATTTTTCTTCGGGACGTAGGATACAATTGTTGCTTTGTCTTGAAATCCGAATACACTGGTAAATTGTTGCCTAGTTGAATCAGGCATCATTTCCGAAGGTAATTCGGTCTTATTGCGACGAATGGTGCCCGTCATAGTCATTTGACGTCCAAGAAGATTTCTTGAAAGCTGCAAGCTTGTAGAAAAATTGTCCATATAGATGTGACGGCCAGATCCTGTGTAGAAATCGGTCAATTGAAGTACAACACGCTGACCTTGACCTCCTTCCGGAACATCACTAACTCTTCCTAGGTAAGACTGTAAATTGAGAGAATAATAGGTTTTTGAATCACATAAAGCCATAACTTTATTCCATAGCGGCCTGGCTTTGAAGGGATGAACATTTTAAAATGACAGCGCCCTCGGAAACTGACAAGCTGTTCGTCTACAGTCAATTCAGATCCAGGTGAATAGTTAGCTCGAAATTTAGTCACGATTTCTTCGAAAATGCGGCGCAAAGGTGCAAATTTGTCTTGAGAATTTCTTTCACTCCGGCAATCAAATCGAAGATAACGTGGAAGTTGAGTGAATCGATTTCTGGCCATGGAATCATTGAATATTGGCCTTCCCTCGGCCGCACTCCAGAGGTCAGCCAGTCGTGTTTTGTTCTCATGCAAAGCGCCAGCAAGAAGTAACAGACCGAAAAAAGTACATAGTTCTTCTACATTTGCTTCTTTTCCAAGTATGTGTATGCTCGCTAGCTTCCTTATTGGTGCATTCAGCTATCTTTTGAAGAAGACTGGAGAAATGAATAATTTGAAGGCTTCCTCAGGTGATGAACCACAGTGTCTTTGAGCATGCTTAGTAGGACCACTTTGATTTCGAATATAGACAACAAATTGCTACGACTCTATGATAGGATTCCATGGTATAGTGGTTAGAGCTACAGACCATGAAGTAGCATGACACAGGGTCGAGTTCTGAGTCGACCTACCTTTTTCCCTTATATTATTTCTAATCTAAAATCATATATTTTCTCAATTACAAATGTAAGAGTCAGGTATGTGTATAGTTAGGATGCGTCTGTATACCCTTCGAAAGATTAAAATTTCAGGATTAGAAAGATCTGCCGTTACATCAGTCGATTATCCTACATATAGTCACTTAGTTTTTCAAGATAAATTAGAGTTTCCTGATACTTCGTGCAGTTAATACCATTATAGTCAGAATCCAATAAATTCATACTCACCTTTCCACCGCTATATAGTCTACAGACAAATTTTTGACAAATCGTTTTAGAAAGAGAACGTATGCAGGTGATATAATGCCAGTCAGCAGGTGAAGGATTTTCCGAAACGGTGATCAAATTTAATTCAATTAAAACAAAAACTTGCGAAAACTAACTGCTCTATTCGTGCTTCTAGCACTATTTAACAGTGTTCGAAAATCTTTTAGTATGAAAATATTGCTAAGATTGATTAAAAGCATTTACAACAGCCGATTGTGAATTGGGGTGGATCGCACCCCATGGTAAATCATGTTACTTTTTTTCTTGGTAAAGTAAGGGTTAACTCATTTGAATGACAACTTCAAAAAATATTGCATATTCACATATTGAAGCAGACTTCAAAAAAGTCTCTAAATATCCACAAGAATCTCCAAAATTACTATCCCATTATGTGTTTTAACGACAAATGAAGCAGTAAAATAGCAACCTTTTCTTTAACTTAGCTAACCAAATTCAAAATTAACGTAGCCGAGACCCTTCATTCAGGAGTAACCCACCATGGAATAACATTTCCACAAAATATACATCCTGCAACCAGCTATCTCTTGCAGGAATATTATTTTTTCTTTCAGTTTTGTGGTTCCTTATCCATGCTTCCTCAGTACTCTGAATGTCTGCATGACAATGACCCGTATGCGGTCGGCATTTCTATCGGTTTTATTGATTGGTTATGGTCCTTACATAAACCGAACCGAAGACAAGGCAATGCAAAAGACAAATGCTATAAGATGCAAATGAATTTCCTTTCCTGATAAGAATCAATGAGTGGACCACCATGGAGCTCTTACAAATCTGCGATTCATTCTGGGCTGTTAGAACCACTACCTTTGTAATCAAGAGCTGTGCCCTTTCAAGCATGCTGTGGTCTTTCGAGGACATATCGACTGCATCTTTTGGGACAACTTTGCGCAGGAATGTTGATCTCAAAGCAGCAAAAAATTTGTACTCAAAAGAAAAGGGATATCAATGCAATTCTAATGGCACTTCTCCTGACTTCGTACGATCCCTAGAATGCCCGCAAATTGCATTTAAAGAAAAGTTTTTTTCAAAAGAAATTGAAAATAATTTAAGCATTAGATGGTTGTGTCATATTATCTCGAATGGAGCCCCGACCCCGAGTGATTAAATACCTGACTTCCATGCCGAGATGAAGCTGCTAGCACTTGTGAATCAAAATGTGTCAATTTATGTCAATTGCCGGCTGTTTTTATTATCATCTTCACCATTATTCAGAAATATTTCTTAACTATAAGTATTAGGAACATCATCTACGAGTAAGCAATGCAGCGACATAGGATTATTTGTCAACGTTCAATAAATCATTGCTCCATTTTGATGCTCAATGTTAATATCTTCATTTGGAATAATTCTGTCGCTTCGTGTCAAAGTGACCTAAACGCCATTTTTTGCAAAATGGAGTTAGACACTCTAGATGTAAGAAAATAGCATGTTCTATCATGTTACGAAAAAGTATAATCAGATTTGATGGTAAAACGTCGTGAGACTGTTGTGTCATTTTGACCTGCATTGGAGAATCATGAATAATTTTGTGACAGATTAACCTAAACGACCACTTAGGTTCATTTGACACAAATAATCATGAACCAAAGTCTAAATTGACACGAATATTTTTCATAAATTTACTGTCGTTTTCTGCTATAGGTATCATTCATTTTTTAAACACCTTCTCAAAGATCTTATTGCTCATGATTTCTCAATTTCTTTTTATTTAACTAGCTCTCTTTTTGAATTCATTCAGATATTCGTGTAAAACTGTTTTGTTCTTGACTTGATATTATAAATGGCGCGTCGATGCAAAATTGAGGCTATCAAAAGGTAAGTGTTTCACTGTAATTGACTTAGTACCGGTAGACCTAATAGATTGAAAATGTTAATAGATTCCGACTATGCATGGGAATCTTCTTTACTTATAGCCTAACTCCTGCCTTATATGAACAATGAAACTATAGTTACTTTAGTTTTTAAGATAGATACGAATCCCAGAGCTAAAAAATAGATGAGATATTTATTTGTATAGTTAATGGGAAGACCGCCGTATAGGTAATAATGATGACCCATGTATGACCCAATGTCTCTAACAACTTCTGTCACATCCTCCTTTTTCCATCATATGAAGGCTATTTCAATGATAGATGCTACACTCCTGGGATCGCCTCTTTTCCCTCAAAGCGCCGGGTCGGTGTTCACGGACAAACTCAATTCTATCAATATACTCATTGATCGTCTAAGTGATATTGACTCCCACAGTGCTTTCTACATTTTGAAAAACTGTAGTAGTAAGCAAGTGACAAATACTGGATAGCGCAAGATGGCCGCCGTCGTGGCTGCGTCCCCCCCCCTCTGGCACGGCAGAGTGTCGTGGTCGGCCGCCGTGGTGCTTCGTGTCTGAGTCCCCCCCCCCTCTGGAACGACAGAGGTTGTGGTCTGTCGTGGTGTGCCGGCCGGGTGGGTCCACGTTCACAACATGTTCGCTGACGTCCCCCCCCCTCTGCAACGACAGAGTGTGAGACTCGGGTGAGTGGGTCCGACCGCCTGGTGGACGTGGGCGACCGTCTAGGTTGACGTGGGCGACCGCCAGGATTAGTCTTGAGGCTATAGTGTGTGATGTTTTTGGTGCAATCTGCTGAATGTTGGGTTGTAAAATGGGTTGTTTCGAGTGGAAGGAGTGGTCGGATGAGAAAACGGAGGTCAGATTCGGATTCAGCGTGAAATTCTGCATCGGTAGGGTGAGTTTCAAGGCAATCGGCGAGGAAAAACTGTTTCTTCAAAATTTTGACATAGAATGTGGGACGTTTTGGTGTGTAGCGCCCAAACGAAGCATCGGATGAGAAAACGGAGGCCAGATTCGGAATCTACGTGAAATTTTGGGTTAGGAAGGATGTTTCCAGCGAAATCGGAGAGAAAAAATTTTCGGCTGACGTCCCCCCCCCCCTCTGGACAGCTTGCTTCGATTTTGGCTTCTAGTGGACGGATTTTGTCGTGCGATAGCTCGTTTGAAAGCTAAGAGTGAGACAAATTCAGTGAAACAATCGGCTTGTTCCTATCTGTCTTCGTTCACAAGTTAGAGCGGTTACAAGATTTTAGGTCGGAGCTCGCTCACCTGAAAAATCCTAAGTGTCAGAGTGACTTTGTATGGGTAAAAATTTGAAAATTTTCCAAAGTGTGGAATTTCGACCTGGGACCGTCACCAAAACATTTTTCATCAAATTTCACTGACCTCCCCCCCCCCTCTGGACAGCTTGCTTCGATTTTGGCTTCTAGTGGACGGATTTTGTCGTGCGATAGCTCGTTTGAAAGCTAAGAGTGAGACAAATTCAGTGAAAGAATCGGCTTGTTCCTATCTGTCTTCGTTCAAAAGTTAGAGCGGTTACAAGATTTTAGGTCGGAGCTTGCTTACCTGAAAAAATCCTAAGTGTCAGAGTGACTTTGTATGGGTAAAATTTTGAAAATTTTCCAAAGTGTGGAATTTCGACCTGGGACCGTCACCAAAACATTTTTCATCAAATTTCGCTGACCTCCCCCCCCCCCCTCTGGACAGCTTGCTTCGATTTTGGCTTCTAGTGGACGGATTTTGTCGTGCGATAGCTCGTTTGAAAGCTAAGAGTGAGACAAATTCAGTGAAACAATCGGCTTGTTCCTATCTGTCTTCGTTCAAAAGTTAGAGCGGTTACAAGATTTTAGGTCGGAGCTCGCTTACCTGAAAAATCCTAAGTGTCAGAGTGACTTTGTATGGGTAAAATTTTGAAAATTTTCCAAAGTGTGGAATTTCGACCTGGGACCGTCACCAAAACATTTTTCATCAAATTTCGCTGACGTCCCCCCCCCCCTCTGGACAGCTTGCTTCGATTTTGGCTTCTAGTGGACGGATTTTGTCGTGCGATAGCTCGTTTGAAAGCTAAGAGTGAGACAAATTCAGTGAAACAATCGGCTTGTTCCTATCTGTCTTCGTTTAGATGTGAGACACCATTTAAGATTTTGGGACATTGGCGAAAAACGACAGAGTTAGAATTTGGGACGTTTTGGGCTGTAGCACCAAAACGAAGGCTCGGATTGGTAAACGGAGCCAGATTTGGAATCAGCTTGATGTTATTATCCAATGAGGATCATCATCCAATGAGAATCAAGCATTTCTTTATAAATAGCGAGCCTTCCACAGTGAGAATCATTCCATCGTTGAATCACACGAGTGACGGACGCACATTTTCTCTCTCTCTCTAGTTCCCTGTTCTATTATCCAACTAAAATGGTAAGTCGCTACTTCCCTCCCTCTCCTCCCTTGAACGTAAACTTAATACAATCTTTTTTCATTTTCAGGCATCTACTCCATCTGCTGCACTAGTAGGACAAAATGGCGGTCAAACGTTACAAGGTTCGCTACGGTCAGATCATCTACAACTGAGGCCAGTGGAAGAAACATCCAAGGTACATAATCCTACACCGCTACAGCGTAAATTTAAACAAGCCTTGCGTTATGATGATCATAGCGTAGTACTCCAAACGGGAATGCTCCCTTCCACGGATGTCAAGATAATGCACAATCAGTATGGGGACTACATACTGATCCCCGTGAGTCCGTATATTCGCCACCAACTTGATATTATTGAGGAGTACGTGACATTAAATATGGACATTCCTACTCCTCTTGCTCAAGAGTGGAAGGCGAGAGATGACAAGGATACTCCCTATAGAAAGATTTGGGATGGTAATCACATTTGCCTACCGGTATCACATTGGTGTACTTACTATAAGAAGGAGGGAGATCATTCAATACCCATCAGATGTGATGAGCTCGGAGAAGGTACTTGGGATATCCTTTTCAAAGTGAATGGGCTATATTATGGTCGACACAAGGATAATAAAATAGCCTCTCTCTCCATGCATATGGAATCCATCCTATATATTCCAAAACCACCCAACGTGGACGACATAATTGATCAAATCCTTAACAGCAGTGGTACGAAGCGCAAGTCGGAGAAGAATGCTACATCAAAACGCAAATCAAAGAAGGAGAATTACTAGTCCTTTCCTAACTCTACCCTATGACAATTCGCTTATGTGCTTTGAGTGTCGCAGACGTGGTCTTATTAGATACATTTTACTTCTTCGTTGCCATCATATCATTTGTGTATTTTGTCGTGAAAAGCATCGATGTAATTCTTCATTTTGTAATATGTTATAGAACGCTTCCTTAGATGTGTAAATTTCCGTTTTAGGCTTCTATCATCATTTTTATGGATTGTGAGGGTGAACCTGTACAGGAGCTCAGTGCTATTGCTATGAACAATTGGACATATCAGATTGTCAGTGTCTATCATCAACATGCCAACTGCGATCCCAATGTTGATCAATGGGCGAGAAAACACATTCATGGACTTAATCTGAAATATTTGCAAGACTATGGCTTTTCTTGTGAGAGTGCTCTTCTTATTGACTTTAAACGATGGTTAGCTGCTTTCAATGTTATACGCATCTTTTGTAATAATCCTGGTAAGGAGAGGAAAGTATTTCCCAATCTAATCATTGATGATATTTTGCTCCCGCCTTGGGATAGTAGAGTGAATCAACATTATCATGAAGTCACGAAACGTTTTAAGGATTTGTGTGTTCCTATTTTGTCTGTTCGTTGTAGTAGCTACGTTCATAACCAATGCTTCTTTCCTCCTTACCTCAACACTGCCAAAGTCCTGTATGGTTATCATTGCTCTCTGTATGATAGTTACCAGCTGTATCTATTTCATCTCTTTCAAACCATTGATTTATAATGCATGCTTGTTACCATTATTCAATAAATGTTACTATGAGAAGAGTTGTTGTTTTCATGCAATGGATGGGTTAGATAAAGGGCGATCATGTCTTTCTCAAACGACTGCGGAACATTACGTTTTCATAGGCAAAGTTTAAAAGGAGCTGTTCAAGATTATGTGATAAAATTTCATAAAGATGAGACCGACATCGAAGCAGTGGTCGATGATGCTAGCACTCTATTTCTAGAGTTAATGAATACATTCTCTGATAGCATTGTCATGGCGCGATTAGTTGCGAAAATTAAGTTTAGTCATTTTGGAAAGGAAGAGGTGGAAAGTCGCTCTTTCCATTTTGCTTCTTATTCAATGGAAGTGGTAGATCACCCCCAAGAATTTTTTAAAAGACATATGATAAAAATTGCTGAACGTCTTAACGCATTTAACCATCATGGTAGCAGTCTAGTGATTGAAGCGATTTCAGATATTCACATTCAACTTTCCATAAAGAAAAATTGAAAATGCAGTGGTACTTGATTGTAGCACAACTGGTTTTCGAGCTATGTCTGCTCACTCTCGAAGTATATTCCTTCTGTACATGCGTCTATTATTTAGAAAAGGCTAGCAAATTCATATCTTCAAAAAGACTTGCTATAGACATCAGTAACGGTGAAACTATGTGTTGCGATGTATGTAAGCGAAAGGATGGAAATGAAAAGCGCATCTTCAAGAGATGTAAGCATGCTTTTTGTCAACGCTGTTTCATACGTAATTGCATTCAACTTTGCCAATGTAACCACTGTGATATTGCTCATTTCGAGTGTCACTTATGTCGCAATAGTTAGTACCTATGCAAATGTGGTAAAGATAGGTTTTAGCAAAGACTAACACGGAAAATGGCGAAACGTAAAATGACGAAACGTAAAAGTCAAAAGTTTTCTTCAGCCATTCAAGCTCTCCGACGAATGAAAGCAAATCAGCGATACAATGCTATACGACATGCTAACGATAAATTCATTTGTGAAATTATTTCTCATGTGAGGAAGTTGAGGACGAAGAAATTAGCGCCAAAACAACGAAAGTTACTTAAGCGATATGCTACAAAATTGCGTTTCATCTCCAATCCTAAAGTCGCCCTTCAAAGAAAGAGGAAAACTCTAACACAAAAGGGCGGTTTCCTTTCAGCAATACTTCCAATGATAGCTCCTGCCGTGGGCAACCTATTGGGAAATATCTTTGGCTCTAAGCGTTAATTATGCAAATGTTGAGTCTCAAAGTAATAAAATGGATTTCAGACTTCAATGTGATAAAGTTCTGACTGTATCAGGTCCATCTCATGCAGGTAAAACTGTTTTCACGCTGAATTTATTGGATAAAAGAAGGGAGTTGTTTAAGGAACCTATCAATCGAGTGATTTGGTGTTATGGTATTTATCAACCGTCGCTGTTTCAGGAATTGCAAAGTCGCAACTTTATTCGACATGAAGGAATTATTCCAGTGGATAAACTTCAGTCTAATGATGTTGTTGTATTGGATGATTTATTAAAAGAAAGTAAGAATTCAAAAGATGTTACAGATATGTTCACTCGCGCAGCACACCATAAAAGGTGTTTTATCATCTATATTACACAAAATTTGTTTCCTGATGGAAAAGAAGCTCGTACACGAAACCTGAATACACACTATTATGCTATTTTCAAGAATCCGCGAGATAAAAGTCAATTTGAAATTTTAGCGCGACAAGTTGCACCCAGAGGATCAAAAGCCTTAATTGAAATTTTTCAAGCAGCTACTGAAAAACCATACGGTTACTTATTCATTGACTTTACGCAAGAGTGTCCGGAAGAATTTAGATTTCGAAGTGATATTTTGAAAACTCCCATGATTATCTACAAACTATGAGTTCTTATTCTCGCATGATTGTTATTCCTCAGGATGAATATGTACAATTGACTGCCATGCAGCAAGTAAAGCAACCTCTTGCAAATCAAATGTATAGGAAAGAAATAGATTATCAGCAAAATGTTCACATCAAAGATCCACATCGTGCTGTATTATTACAATCGGAAACTGTTTGAGCAATTGAAAAACTTGAAGAATAAGATGCGTGACTCTGTATCGACTGCTACACCTTTAGCATCTCGCGCACATGCCATATCTCTTTTCAACAGTATTGAGCCCCATCTCAATGTAAATGATAGAGGAGAAATCATTACAGATGAAAATAAAGTGATTGATGCTTCACGTTATGAAGACTTGATTCAGTATGCGACACGTAGAAAGCGCCGTCAGGGCTATGTTCCACCTGGTTGGTCATACTTTCTTAAACTATTGAAAAAGCATAATGTGCCAAAATTTGCTTTAAATAATGAGACATTGAAAGAACTTGATTCAACAGTGGCTACTACTCCAATGCTTCAGACGATGAAAATGCCAACAAATTGGTTTAAGGCGTCACCTGCTACATCCCCTCCCACACTCACTAAGCAAACAAGGGGAAGAACTCGACGTAGATCTGTATCGCCACTAAAACTGGTAAAAGGAAAACGTAAAACAGCTCCTCCCAGGAAATACATGTTCTCAGACTATTAATATGAAGCAGATGTGTTGCTTGCCATGTAATGAGCCGCCAGAGGTGAATGTCGTTGTCACTTGCACTTGCTGCGCCAGCTCTCATAATGAAACCCCTAAGCAATGTGAACACGATCGCAAAACCGCTAAATGCTGCAGTTGTTGTAAATGTAGAAAGGCAAGAAAGAAAAAAGATGAGAAGGAGGAAAAAGAGTCAGTCGTCATCGACTGAACGTTTGAAGTCAATCTATTATGATGTAAAACATCCGGCAGGATTTGCATCTATCAAGAAATTATCAAAAGCGAGTGGTCTTCCACAATCACAAGTGAAACGATGGTTAAAGGGTCAGGCTACCTATACACTCCACAAACAAGCGAAAAAGAAGTACCGCACCCGCCATTATATTGTTCATGACATCGATGAACAGTGGCAAGCAGATTTGTGCGATGTTGCCTCCATTTCAAAACATAACTCGGGCAATAATTTTATTTTAACCGTCATTGATATTTTCTCGCGTTATGCGTGGGCTCAACCTTTAAAAACTAAAGAAGGGAAAGGAGTAGCAAAAGCATTCCAAACAATTTTTCGAGAAGGTCGCATTCCAAAAAGAATTCAGAGTGATCAAGGAAAAGAGTTTGAAAATCAGCATGTGACAAGATTATTTGAGAGGCATGACATTGAGTTGTTTAGTGTAAAGAGCGCTTATAAAGCTGCACTCGTTGAACGTTTTAATCGCACATTAAAAAAATCGTTTGTGGCGACATTTTACTGCCAACTTGACACAAAATTGGACAAAGGTTCTACAAGATACACTCCATGCCTACAATCACTCTATCCATCGTTCTATTGGACTCAGACCAGTAGATGTAAATGCTGACAATGTAGATAAAGTGCGCGAATCATTCCAACGTAAACGCACTCATGTGAAAAGTGATGTGAAAATTGGCGATAAAGTTCGTATCTCAAAAGTGAAAAGTGTTTTTGCTAAAGGGTACCTCCCGAATTGGACAGAGGAGGTATTTACAGTATCAAGGATTAATCAAAAAGACTCTCCGACCACCTACAAGTTGAAAGATTACGATAATGAAGAAATTGAGGGTAGCTTTTACCGCGATGAGATTGAGGTAGTCACTGAAAGTGAAACATATTTGGTAGAGAAAATCATTCGATGTAAAAAACGGCAAGGTGAAGAATGGTGTCTTGTTAAATGGACTGGTTATCCTTCAAGTATGAACTCTTGGATGCGTCGTGCCGACATCTTTCATCTAAGTGATCGACAGTGATTCATGCAAAGTTGTAACTAACAATGTTTAGGGTTTGAGCTATGAATCCAACTGCCTCATTTTATTCACGACCCTCCTATGTAAGTGGTGGAGGACAAATTTACATCGGCGCTCGCCGCCAACGTGGAGGTAGCATACTTGGTGCACTGAAATCTGTTGTAGCACCTCTCATATCCAATGTCGGTAGATCTTTGAAACGAAATGTTTTAAGTAATGCCGTTGGCTTTGCTGGTGATGTTGCTAGTGATCTTTCCAGAGGTAGAAGTTTTAAGAGCAGTTTGTTGAATCGTGGGAAGGAACGCGGTTTAAAAACATTGAAGCAGACCATTGCTGGTGTTACTCAAGGAAAGAAATCACCTAAACGAATGAATAAAGGAAGGAGGAAACATCGCGGAGCTGGTAAGGTGCGATCTTCAGTCAAAAGGCATTCACGCAAACGTCGCAGAGGCTCTAATCATTCATCAGGCGCTAAACGACGACGCTGCTATAACTTCTAATCATGGAGTGTAAAACTTCCGGTTTTTGTTTGTTCGATCAACAAGCCATACAGACAGATATTCTTAGTTCAAGTATTGTAGATTATCATCCTCGAACAGCTGAGAATGCTGGCCCCATTGAATTTGTTATTCCTGGTGGTAGTGATGACTACATAGATTTGAGTTATGCGATGCTTGATTTGAGGTTTAGAATTCAGCAAGCAGATGGAACTGCTATTGACGATGCACATAAAGTTGGACTGAACAATTTACCATTGACTACATTACTTCGTGATGTTTCTCTAACGATTGGAGAGCAGCAGGTGGAAGGTGGTCAAAGCGATTATCCCTATAAATCATATTTCAATCATGTATCACAGTTTCATCCAGCAGCACAAAAAAGTCATATGGAAGCCATGGGATGGTACAGAGATGAAGCAGGAAAATTTGATGTTGAAACAAACAGTGGCTTTGTAAAGCGATCTGCTATGATTAAAGATAGTAGAGTATGTCAGCTATATGGTCCGCTGAATTTAGACTTCTTTAGACAGTCAAAGTTTTTACTGTGTAATACCAGCATGCGACTCAAGCTGACATTGAATAAGCCTGAATTTGCGCTGAATGCATTTGCTAAAGTTGACAATTTTAGAATTCATGTGGAAGATATTGCACTTTACATTCGTCGAGTAGTACCGAATCCAAGTGTCATTAGAGGGCATGCTGAAGGCCTTAACCGCCAAAATGCCATTTACCCCATTCAGCATACAAAGCTTCTCACCTTTACAATTCCGAAAGATCAAAAGAGTTTCATGAAAGATGGCCTCTTTCCATCAGAAGCACCGAAGCTCCTCATGGTGGCAATGGTTGAAAATGATGCATTTAATGGTAATATAAAGAAGAATCCTTTCAATTTTAAACACAATCAGTTAAGTGAAATTGCTTTACGTGTAAATGGTGTGAGTCAATTCCTGGTCCACCACCCCTACAAACCAGATTTTGCTTCGGATCAATTTATGCGCTTATGTTGATTTTATGGATGTCTTTGGCTTTTACAATACGGATGACACCAACGGACTGACTATGAAAGAGTTTAAGAGTGGATATACTATTTATGCATTTGATTTGACTGCTGACAGCGATATTAGTGCACCCTATCGTCAAGCGAACGTGCCTCATAATATTCGTTTGGATTTGACGTTCAAAAGAACACTACCTGAGACGATCAATGTATTAATTTATGCAGTCTTCGATTCAAATATTGAAATTACAAAGTATCGTGACGTGATTCTTCAGTATAATCGTTAATGAGTTGGTTGACTGCTGACGATATTAGACTAAAGTGCAGCGTAATGCAGACGAAGCGACGTTGAAAGCTTTCGATAATGTCTATTCACTCGATACCTTACCACCTGCAGTAAATCACTATCCCATCTTTATTGTGCTAAACACTCATTCACAGAATTTAGGCGGTGAGCATTGGAAAGCGATCTTTATTGGAGAAGACCGACGTGGTGAACTATTTGACTCTCTTGCTCAACCTCCAAATATACCAACACAGCAGTGGTTGAGAAAACATACGCGTCAATATCAGCGAAATGAACGCATACTACAACATCCACTTTCATCAACGTGTGGTGCTTTTGTACTGTACTTAATCTTAAAACGTTTACATGTATCTCGATTTGCATCTGTTATTCAAAACTTTTCATGTAATCCATCCTCTAATGAAAAAATGATTTGTAAGTTCTATCATGATTTGAAATAAAAACATCATGTTGGAAAAATTGTTTTTTATTTTACAATCCGCTGGGTACGTACATACTCAATGAGATAGTCTAGGATCATATTTGCTTGTACATGAGATTTTAGTCCAGTAATGATCACTTTACTATTATGAAAGATTGCCACATGCACAGGTAACCAACAACTAATGAGAGCTGCAGGAAAAAGTTCGGGTTCATAACACAAACTGTAACTGCTGGTACGAATCTTCAAAAAATGATAGACTGTCACTCAATTGAGTAGAGATCACCATATTGTCCACAGTCAGATTCGACATCACACACCTCTCCTCTTCCATATCCGACGTAGTAGTCTTTGTAGCTCTAAGCGCATTGACTGCGCCGATGAATGAGAAAGGGCGCCGAGAATCTGTACAGTCCCATTTGGGAAGAGTTGAAGATTCCGTGAATTGTTCATCTTCACCACTAACATTTGAGGACGACCCGGGTAATACTTGCTGTTTGGAAGCTGTTGGTGTAATGTTGTGAGATCGATTTTGGTGTAGAGTCTGAAGCGGCGGAGAATGTTGACGATGGTGTAGCGATGGCGCTTCATGATGAAAGAATGAGTAAATTGAGCGATGTACCTTCCTTTTATACTTTTCCCAACTACCTTGATGAAATGTGAAGTTAGTATGAAGTTGGGAATGATAGAGTTGAATTCGCCGATTGTTGACGCGCAACCAGATGCGATTTCCAATACGTGAATGTCTTTTCATATAGAAGTATTTAAATCCTTCATGATATGATGTAGAGATTGAAAATGGCGATAAGATTAAAGCAAACTCTCTTCTCACATTTCCAGTTGAATCTTTGAAATAGACGTTTCGATCATGATCCGTTTCAATACGTTGTAGGGAATCTAATTTCCAATTCATGGTGCGTGATAGTCATGTCTGATTAAGATTTGCATAGTAGGGCGATGAACTCACGACGAATAAATGTCATGATGGAGCGATGTATGTATCTTCTATACTTCTCCCAATTGTATTTGCGAAATGAGAAACAGTTTGCGGAATGAGAATGGTAGATTTGAATTTCATTTCTGTAATGTTGAAGCCAAACTTGATCACCCAAGGAGATGAATCTTAATGTTTCAAAATATTCCAAATCCCTCATGATATCATTGAGGTTGACAAATTGTCGCCATGTTAATGTAATTCCTCTTGATGTATGACCATGAGAATTTTTGAAATGTACGTTTCCATCACGATCAACTCTGATATATTGTAGAGAGTCCAAAATCCAAGTCTTCATGATGTTATGCAAAGTTGCAGATTAGCAATATAAAAATGTCGTTTTATCATATTTTGCTTAGCAATGCGGCTACAAAGAGATTTACTAGTAATCGAGCCGCACTCTTTTCTACTCCCATTGATCATGCACAACAGCTAAATGGGAATTGGGAAGTGGGTGTCACTCAACTTGTTTATAGCAACTGTGTCTATACTTTTGATCATGAGGTGATGACTATTAATATGAGACGTACAGCTGCTTACCAATGTGAAAAGGGCTGCCGAGTATACATTCCACAGTGGCCAAAGAAAGATCTCTTATCATGTAAAAAGTTTATATATGATTTCTTGAATAAAGCGTGTAAACATATTGCCCAATTTACTCCACACAATGATGATTATACTTATATACATCATGTAGTTGAGAAAGATTGGATTGTTGGTTTAAGTCCAAGTTTAAGAAATGATTTAGGTTACCTCGCTAGCGCCTTGACAACCTATGATAATTTTAACGTTAATTACCACATAAGTGCTCATAAACAGTTAATATATCGAGAGGAAGCTTATTATGTAGATCTTATTCCAAAAAATGAGAAGACGTTGGTGAAGAAGATTGTGATTAAGCCAAGAAAGAAAAACATGACTCCTGAAACATTATTGAAGAAATTTAATTATCTCCTTCGAGTTGATGGTAAACAAGTGGCAACATTGACTTATATTAAATCATCTAATCATATTGCAATAAGTAAATTAAATGATGATGATGATCTAGTATTAGTTTGTTCAAAAGATTTTCATCAGTTCTTGCGACATCATTCTGCAGCTGTTCATGGAAAATTTAATATGCAACATTTACCATGTGAAAGGTCAAATCAATTTGATACAGAATGGACCGTATCTTTATACAGAAAGTGTGTAGAGCCTTTCGGTGGTATCTTACATGAAACAAGAGTGTTGATGCCTCGCATCATTACTTCAGTTAAATTGGTTGTAGATTATTTAAATGAAGTGATTAATGACCAACATATTTCATTTTCTGAAAAAGAAGGTACTTTGTCTCTCACTATAAGTGGAAAAGGTATTGAACTAATTATGGATAAAACTCTAATGGACATTTTGGGTTTTGACCAAAATATCTTTAAAAGTGGTACTGTAACCAAAGCTAGCGCAGACATGTCGCTATCGCGTCGTATTAACTATTTTCAGATATATTCCAATATTGGTGAAGATGTACGTGTGGGAGATGTTGAAGCTCCATTGCTAGCAATGATACCATACCAGCCAAAGAGCTGCAGTATTTTATCTGAGCATACTTTCAAGAAAGTGCATTATACAAAGCTGAAATCAAACTACATCCCACAAATTGATATTGCCATTTATGACGATGCTGGTGCGTTAATTCCTTTTCATAAAGATGCTGTGACAAGTATCACACTCCATTTCCGAATGAAGAGTTAGTGCAAACGTATGCTAATATATTTTTCCAATGTGAATAATATGGAAAGTGAAAATAAGGACTCGTTTCTAATCTACTTGCCCAGTAATGCTTCTATGAATAAATTTCCCAAAAATAAACCATCAGACTATCGAGTAGAATTAAATCGGCCACTGCATTTAGAAGGTGAATGGGAGGTTGGCGTTTCTAGTATTTGCTATGATAGCAATATTCAGAATGTGAATGATTTGGAAGAATGATATTGACTCCTCGCACCCATGATGGAATAACGATGAATAATGCATTCCAGTTCCCATACAATTTAACATCAGATGGAAAGTGGAACTATGAATGGATTCAGATAAAATCAGATTCTTATGAGCCATTTGGAAATGAGAAAATTATTAAGGCATTCAACAGTGGTAATACTTCCATCATGAAGAATAAAAATCAGAAAGCTTATGAGTTTACTATCTATCATTGGAGTGGGAGACAGTTCCTCCGCTTTCATTCTTTTACTAAAGGTCTTACGCTGAGGTTGGATAGTGAATTCTATCCGCATCTCGGTTTTGGTCATGGACTACATCTAACGTCAATTGCTACTGCAAATGTTAGAAAAGTTTATTCAAATCGAATCAACAAATTTCATTATAGATTTAAAATATTTGATGAAGATGTTGTGTAGGAATGCGAAGAAGAACGCATCATTTTGAAAAAGCGTGGGTGTTCAAAACCTCTTAATCACTTATTGAGTTAGTAAAACGATGGAATGAGACTGTGGGTAAGAAGTATGGAGAGAAAATTATGGCGGACAAAATAAGTTGGTTATTCAGAAATATAAATGACAAAAACTTACAGTTTAT
>CAJQUW010002648.1:0-27853 GCA_907163375.1 Prostheceraeus crozeri | reverse complement strand
AGTCTTCAATAAATCCTTCAATCTTTGACACAATGACCACGGAACCATGCATCAAAGTTACCGTGCTTTGGGACGCCTTCATGAATATATGAGGGTGTGGGAGATGAAATTTTCTCACTTCCTCTTCGGCCGTCGACATATCCATCTTGGCAAACCTGAGTTTTCATTACTCACAAACCACTTTCACCATCCCTCGTGGGGTGTGTTTGTTGCACAATGACACGATACAAAGTCCGCATACATTGAATTCAAATACGTCTTTCCATTTCATTCGTGGTTTGAGGAGGGTAAATCGATAATTATACCCGCGACCGTCCATGATACGTTCTTCTTCCACAGCTGCGCCGCCCTCTTGCATGAACTCAAACAGGTAGGGGCACAAATGCTCATCCCATTCCTTCCGCTTCAGCATTCACCACTGCATCACAGTAGCGACACCGTCCCACACACGCGTGCTTATGGTACGTCCTCCACGTCGAAACTTCCGTCGCAATCCAGACACAGCAAGTCGTTATCGTCGCCATAATTAAACGCCGCGGCAATCGTGTTCGTCTCCATACCATTTACAGCACGTCCAACAATATTTGCGACCCGTCTCCGCTGCTCACCATGGGCATACAGTCTAGATACCGAGAGAAGAATTGACTGGCTAGCAGAATTCACAACGTGTACTGCATGGTTAGAATGAGAATGATTTTCTCTGTCAGCGCCTTTACTTATATACCTTGCCGTGAGTCATCAAATGCGCCAAGTGCCCCGGCGCCACGTGCTCCGATTGGTGCTCTGCTTCCTGTCCTCTTAGCACCCAAGTGCGCCGATGCGTGGGCGTGTGCTCCGCTTCATGTCCTCTTAGTCACCACGTGCGCCGATGCGTGGGCGTGTGCTCCGCTTCATGTCCGTTTAGTCACCACGTGCGCCGATGCGTGGGCGTGTGCTCCGATGAATGGAGCAAGGTCATGTACTTTAGTGCAAATGGGTGCGGATAGGGGCTTTTCTTAGCTACTTGCACTCTTCGCCTAGGCCTTGCCGCCTACGTCTGGTTGTTCGCATTTCAGTTAACATGATGAAAATGTTTTAGGCCAACAACACGCAAGTTTCTCCTCCCATTTTTGTGAATGAGCCGATGCACCGTATTGCGTGTCATGCAGAATGAAGCGTTTACTATGAAATGGACGTACTCACTCGACGTGACAATGACGAGTACGTCGACAAGAGCACATTAAACATCTCCGACATTTGTCACAGTTTGGTAAGTTTTGTCAGACGGTTGACTCATGTGGTTGTACGGTTGGTTAATGAATGGCAGTGTTATGACAGCAGATAAATAGCTTTACACACAGAAATATGAATGGAGCAGGAGTAATGAAAGTTTGAACACAGGACAAAAGATAGCTTGAAGCCAACACAAAAATTAAAAGGACAAAAGGTCTTGTTTTTAAAAAGCAGTCGCTAAAAATATCACGGAACTATTTGCAAAGTATTCAGCAGTTGAGAATCGTTTTCATTGTTGCTTAGATCAAAATATATTGCTTATCAATAAAATTGCGCTTGCTTTTGACAGCTTGCTTTTTTATTCTGAAGAAAACGAATGAAAAATTTTAGTTATTCCATGTAAATGTTTCGCATCAATACTTCATTACATATTTCACTGATTGTTATAGCAACATTCGCTCAGTTCTTTGTTACATGTCAAAATTATTATTTTCAAGTTGCACTTGAGCATATTTGGTCAATTTTTTTGGAATTTTGCATTTCGTTTTCAAACAGAAAATTGAACATTCATTATTTCTGCTAGAGACTTCCTTTGAAACAGATCGTTTTTGTATATCATCGCGACATTCTACATAGTGTATTTTTCAGCCCTCAACGATCGTTCAAGGAAAGCCTATGCTCGAAGATTGTATTACATAGCATGCGTATATCCAATAGAGCACTCTCGTCGACCGATTCCCTATTCTTAGGGATGAGAATGCGGTAGTGGGAGCCCCGGCGGAAATTCCTTTTCAAGGGATCCCAAACAGAAACTAAAAAAATGCATTGGGCAAACAATTTGGGGTACATACGGAATTCCATTGGAAATTCTCATCCCTGCTTGCAGCAAATGCAGGTGCATGTTGATGGATGGTGAAAAATAATACTGAACCGCTCGTAGTAGGCGGCAAGTGTTGGAGGCGCATTCTCATCATGTGGCGGCAGCTTTATGACGACTCATAGCGCCTCTCACTAAGTTGATGTGCGGCAAAGCAGTTGGCTCACTAACACCAAGCTCAGCTCGCTTTTGTCGGGCACTAGTAGCTAAGAAAGGCCCCTATCCGCACCCATTTGCACTAAAGTACATGACCTTGCTCCATTCATCGGAGCACACGCCCACGCATCGGAGCACTTGACATGCATCGGAGCACACGCCCACGCATCGGCGCACGTGGTGACTAAGAGGACATGAAGCGGAGCACTTGACATGCATCGGAGCACACGCCCACGCATCGGCGCACTTGGGTGCTAAGAGGACAGGAAGCGGAGCACCAATCGGGGCACTTGGCGCATTTGATGAGTCACGGCAGGGTATATAAGTAAAGGCGCTGACAGAGAAAATCATTCTAATCATATGTCGACAACATTAACGGGTAGATTACGCCCTCTGGCTAAGACACGTCATCCCAAGGAGGAGATATCCTATACACCTTATTCATCGAAAGACTTTATTGTGGAACGAGACTGTAATACACTATATATTGTTCCGACAAAGGAGAAGATTGTGTCGTTAGAGAAGATTATTGCAGAGCTTCGTATCCAGTTGCTGAATGTAATACTGTATGGACCACGCTTCTTGTCTGATATTCGAACATCTGCAATGTTCCCCAAAGGTACACTGGACGTGTCCTATCGCTATTTGAACATTGGTGACGATTGGGATTTGGAAGAACTGATTGATTCGTTGCAGAAGAAGTTACGTTCTCAACTGGAGTGTCGTTATTTTGGGGGAATCTTGTGTATACAGATTGACATTGGGTTTGGTTCATTGTTTACGTAAGATACATTACCTAAACAACGATATGATGGAGCCACCAACAAAGAAGAGGCGAACCACAGTCCGTCTCCGCCCTCAACCCTATTATGAGTGCGAGTTTTGCAATAAGCGCTTCCGACTGTTTTCACAATGCATCAGTCATGGACGCAAGGAGACAGGGAAGGAGTATTGCGATCGTTGCGGGAAATGGTGGACTACCGATCATTGGTGCTTTCTGGAAATGAGTTACTGGGCGACAAGGAGAGTGAGTTCACCTGCATGCTTTGCAAACAAGACTATAATATGGAAGCTTACCATAAACATCCATGTGTGGGTCGGTGCAGGTACTGTGATGAGAAGATTCAGGAGGAGTAGAATGAATGGGATGAACATTTATGTCCCTATTTGAGCATGTACATGCCCTTTGTCGTGGTCTCGCACCTTTGTCGTAGGCCCATTCTTTTCACCTTGCTTCGGAGGTTTCACATCACATCCGCACATGTTACATTGTGCTGTCCGTTCATAGTCCCGCATATCAGCCTCCGCCGTTGTCATGTTAGTGTACGTCGCTTCCATGTGACGAAAAATAGACAAGCTCACCGGTCTGATGTGTGCAATAAAGGCAGGAATACACTCGTCCCCCTTATGGATCACCACAGATTCTTTCATGTCCAGCGCCGGATGCCACACCACATAGGATCCCACATACGCTGCCGTATGCTTCTTGGACACGGCATCAATCATGCTCTCAATGTCCGCGTACATCACAGCGAGGGGTTGAGTGGTTTTCGCGTGATCGATAAATTCGTGCGGTTTCGTATCTTCCGGGGTCGTTTCCATCT
Source organism: Prostheceraeus crozeri (assembly GCA_907163375.1). Taxonomy (NCBI): domain Eukaryota; kingdom Metazoa; phylum Platyhelminthes; order Polycladida; family Euryleptidae; genus Prostheceraeus; species Prostheceraeus crozeri. The sequence continues at coordinate 24,004 of CAJQUW010002648.1, read as the reverse complement.
GAAAAAATCTACCATTGCATTTCGCTTGATGCTCCAGACGTTCTTTGTGCGCCATAATCCTTTGTCTTTCCATACTTTTACAGCCTTCTCGTTAGAAATTGAAATCGTAAAAACTACACAACTCACATGTTTTCAAACGTTTCACTTGCGTTTGGTTCATGTTCCGATACCACATGCGAGCACATTTCTGTTCTGGAAGTCCGTCACGGGAAGAAAAATGTCCAGACTGATCCTCGATATCATCCCCCGCGTCACCATCACCACATGAACGATGCGTGTGTTCTCCTTCACAGCTTGACGGACCGGGTATAATTGGCCCACAAATCCTTTACCGTCATGTACGTGGATACGAACAATTACATTGTTCTTCTTCTCGAAATCCTGAATATCCGTGTATTCATCAACCCCTCTGACGTCATCATGGAAAAGTCTAGATGATAATACTGGTTCAAATTCAACTTGCGCACTGCAGGAAGTCGATTCTGATAACTGTCATAGGATGTCTTGGTGCGGGAATCAACACGTCGAGGAATGCGATTGTCTTGGTAGGCAAGTGCATAGAGGACACTGTCTTGAAAACAATGCGATGTATACTTGTTGCGCTCAAACACACATATGCCTTTGCAGAGCTTGATATCTCGGTGGATAGGAATCGGTGCGTCCATGCGAAAATTAGGGAAGGAGCTGGTTTGAACCAGTAACTCCATCACTTCCTTCACCACAAATCCTGATCCGTCGTCTTCTTGATAGTCTTCAATAAATCCTTCAATCTTTGACACAATGTCACGGAACCATGCATCAAAGTTACGTGCTTGGACGCCTTCATGAATATATGAGGGTGTGGAGATGAATCTCACTTCCTCTTCGGCCGTCGACATATCCATCTTGGCAAACTTGAGTTTCATACTCACAAACACTTTCACATCCTCGTGGGGGTGTTGTTGCACAATGACACGATACAAGTCCGCATACATTGAATTCAAATACGTCTTCCATTCATTCGTGGTTTGAGGAGGGGTAAATCGATAATTATACCCGCGACCGTCCATGATACGTTCTTCTTCCACAGCTGCGCCGCCCTCTTGCATGAACTCAAACAGGTAGGGGCACAAATGCTCATCCCATCCTTCCGCTTCAGCATTCACCACTGCATCACAGTAGCGACACTGTCCCACACACGCGTGCTTATGGTACGTCTCCACGTCGAAACTTCCGTCGCAATCCAGACACAGCAAGTCGTTATCGTCGCCATAATTAAACGCGCGGCAATCGTGTTCGTCTCCATACCATTTACAGCACGTCCAACAATAGTTGCGACCCGTCTCCGCTGCTCCATGGGCAATACAGTCTAGATACCGAGAGAATGACTGGCAGCAGAATTCACACGTGTACTGCATGGTTAGAATGAGAATGATTTTCTCTGTCAGCGCCTTTACTTATATACCTTGCCGTGAGTCATCAAATGCGCCAAGTGCCCCGGCGCCACGTGCTCCGATTGGTGCTCTGCTTCCTGTCCTCTTAGCACCCAAGTGCGCCGATGCGTGGGCGTGTGCTCCGCTTCATGTCCTCTTAGTCACCACGTGCGCCGATGCGTGGGCGTGTGCTACGATGAATGGAGCAAGGTCATGTACTTTAGTGCAAATGGGTGCGGATAGGGGCTTTTCTTAGCTACTTGCACTCTTCGCCTAGGCCTTGCCGCCTACGTCTGGCTGTTCGCATTTCAGTTAACATGATGAAAATGTTTTAGGCCAACAACACGCAAGTTTCCCCTCCCATTTTTGTGAATGAGCCGATGCACCGTATTGCGTGTCAAGCAGAATGAAGCGTTTACTATGAAATGGACGTACTCACTCGACGTGACAATGACGAGTACGTCGACAAGAGCACATTAAACATCTCCGACATTTGTCACAGTTTGGTAAGTTTTGTCAGACGGTTGACTCATGTGGTTGTACGGTTTGGTTAATGAATGGCAGTGTTTGACAGCAGATAAATAGCTTTACACACAGAAATATGAATGGAGCAGGAGTAATGAAAGTTGAACACAGGACAAAGATAGCTTGAAGCCAACACAAAACTTAAAAGGACAAAAGGTCTTGTTTTTCAAAAGCAGTCGCTAAAAATATCACGGAACTATTTGCAAAGTATTCAGCAGTTGAGAATCGTTTTCATTGTTGCTTAGATCAAAATATATTGCTTATCAATAAAATTGCGCTTGCTTTTGACAGCTTGCTTTTTTATTCTGAAGAAAACGAATGAAAGGTTTAAGTTATTCCATGTAAATGTTTCGCATCAATACTTCATTACATATTTCACTGATTGTTATAGCAACATTCGTTCAGTTCTTTGTTATATGTTAAAATTATTGTTTTCAAGTTGCACTTGAGCATATTTGGTCAATTTTTTTGGAATTTTGCATTTCGTTTTCAAACAGAAAATTGAACATGCTAGAGACTTCTGCTAGAGACTTCCTTTGAAACAGATCGTTTTTGTATATCATCGCGACATTCTACATAGTGTATTTTTCAGCCCTCAACGATCGTTCAAGGAAAGCCTATGCTCGAAGATTGCATTACATAGCATGCGTATATCCAATAGAGCACTCTCGTCGACCGATTCCCTATTGCTCATGAAATGAAGACAATAATGACAATAAATTAACACAATAGTTAAAATATTATCTTAAACATCTTAAAACCACATAGCTTATTCTCATACGATGATGAAAGCCATTTATAATAGAATATAATGCTTACTAATTCAAATTATTAGTTAAAGTAGTCCTAATGAGGGCTGATGGCATTCTCCAATCCGCAAGTGTACAAAGACAATGCTACTGTTAACCATTGGATTAATCAGTTCTTAAAAGAACTCAATATAACTTTCTCGTGACAACGAATTAAAATTGATCAGCTTTGGCCCAATATCTGGTAAAAATGAAATTCTTAAGACTTGTAATACTACTAATTCTTGCTGTTAATATATTAATATCATAGATTCAAAACAGACGTCTAATCTACTGTACCAACTACAGATGCTGATAGTGGAAATAGAATAGAACAATGGTCACCATAGGTGAAGGAAATTAAAGATGGATATTATAAAACAACAGGAGACCGATGGATAAAAATTGGAAAAGTGGAGGTAAAATATGGAAATACAACGATGCTACTACACCGATTATAAGTGAACTATATCTGACACTACACAAAGTGGATAATGGTAATAGTGGATATGTGGAAAGTGGATAATGGAGGTAAACAATAGAACTACAATGACACTCTACTACACCGAAAGCAATGAAACTATACACACTATGAGAATACACATGGAAAATACTATTTTCTTCACTTGAATTTGTTATCGCCAGTTTCTTCATCCGTCTATAGTACTTCATGTAATTCCACATTTCTTCATTTGAATTACAATACATCGACCACTACTTCAGCTACCGATTAAGGGATATAAAACACAATACTGCAGTCCGTCAGTCATCAGCAGGTACTCGTCTAGTTGTGTTTCGACCCCTAACCTGAACACTCAAACCCAGACGAGCGGGGTCTCACATAAAAATAAATATTATAAAATTGCCAATAAGTATTAATGTTGTATTACTGCATGTTCTCTACAATAATAGCAATAATGTTAGTTCAAGATGATATCTTGTGCTATATTTTTATTAATAATTATTCAGAATAAGTATTCAAAGTTCCCATAACAGGACTCATCGATTTTTGCAAAAAGAATAAATCATGAATCTTCAAATTCTTAATGTTTCTCATATTTTCATTGCTATTCTCCACAGGCCATAGAGCAATGTACAGGAACGGCTGGATTCAGTGTTGGTGAAATTTCAGCTCTTGTGTTTTCCGGTGCAATGACCTTCGAGGAAGGTGAGTGAGTCACCAAAATGGAATATTTTCTTACATCACCGATGTATAATAATTGCGATTAGCAAATGCGTAATTCTGATAATGTCAAGGATTTCTCTATCTCTCTTATGTTATGCGTTCTAGCGTGAAAAAGAAGCTATGGAAACAAACGAATATCTTGCGCATATCGAAGCCACTTGTGTGTGTGTGTGTTGTGTGCATTTCCGATGTACGTTGCACATTGAGCCTCTGAGATGATTCACTTTGTAATGGATACACTCGAGCAAAATCATAGTCAACGGAACACACTCATGTGTAGAAAGAATTTTTGACTGAGGAATCGTTATAATTGATATAATCGTTATAATACAACTTGTGTCCCAAGCAGGGATTGTAAATAATTGATTGTCAAATAAGAAATCAATTATTTTGCCATCAATCAATTAATTTTAATTGGAAATTTATTAATCAATTAATTGCCAATTTTCTTAATAGGCCTACGTGGGCCTTAATTGCATTCATTCATTTAACCCTAGATGTGATTCATTTTCTCGACTTGATTTTTTGACTTTTTATAGAAAGGAACATCTTATCGACGGATATTCCGTAGACTTTCTATAAATTGTCTCTAAAATCGGACTAGATTAAAGACTCAAATTACAGGTACCATAAGATCTATTAAGGATATCTCAATTATGTTTTCAAGTGAAAAATGCGAAATGAGGTGAATTTAAATAATTGTTGTATTCATACAATAGAAGCAACCTGTACTAGTCATCAATCATCCCTCACCTCAGACTAAAAATTCACACGAGTATGACATGCGTGTATGCTATCCGCACGCCTGCGATTTTCAATTGTTAAATGGAAGTTGATCTCAAAGGAGTGTGTGTAGACCTAGATGGAGTTTGAATGTACAAATGTTGAAGGTAAATTTTTAAAAAAGTAGGAATGGTGCCAAGTGCTAACATGGGCGGAGTTATTGACACTGATCCAATTAAAATTGCAATTAATTGCAATTAATTTTAATGATTCAATCAATTAATAATTGGATACAAATTATCAATCAATAAATTGGTCCAATTAAATTACAATTAATTACTAACCAATTAATTTCTTACAATCCCTGGTACCAAGGCCAACAATAATCTAATGACGAACATTTTGCAAACATCCCTGGGAGAGAGAGCGCGATCGTACAATTCGCTTTTATCATCTTTTGTCACAACTCGCTATTTTTCCGATTGATTTTGTGCAACTGAAATTCTGTACATCTACGAGTAGATGTAAATTCTTCTGTAAATCTTTGTAACTGGTCTTGCGGTCGATACGTGCGGACTTTTTGAAAATCACAAACAACACTCTTGTCTTACAGTTGACCTTTGACGATAAAGAGCAATCAGACCACTCTAATAGTAACTGAATATTTATTGGTTGTCATTTTTACAATGTTTTACGAGAGATAGGAAACGACGACATTTGCCATCTACGTGTATTACAAAAATTACTGTCGAAAGAATAATTATGAAGAATTCTCCCTGTGTGAGATTAATAACCGCCGTATCCTCAAAAGATGCGAGTGTTTTGAGATTTGGAAACACAAATAAAGCGCCAATGTCAATTAGGCTGTTGCGATTAATATGTGATACGAAATGTCTGTAATATCAAGTTTAGGGTACCAGTTTTTTTTTCTGTCTATAACTCAATTCATAATGCCACTAGACTGAGGGTTGTCTTCGAACCTTATTATCTAAAGATTGTGAAACCTTTGATATTTTATAAATTTCTGCTTGTCCAATGAAAGTTTGTGCCTTAATTGGTCCACACAAAGATTGATGTGTTTTCAGAGGATGCTTGATGAAATGGTACATCTGTTCTATTCAAAGAATTTTGTGTACTTTAATTACGTAAATCATACAGTTACTATCGATTATAAAACGAAATTGCTACAATTATATTGCACGTGAATGTGTACTGTATTGGAACACCAAACAGGAGCGCTTTTCATTGATAGTTTCAAAAAAGATGTTGTTGCCCATGAAGCGAAATAATATACTAAAGAAGTACTTGACATTACACTTACGATTTGAGGTATGAGACACTTTAAGTGTTGTTTGAACAACATTTGACAATTCATGTATATAATTATTTAGAGACAGAAGTAAATATTTTGTCGTTATCATTTTTATTGCCAGGGCCTCGCTTGCTCTCTATGTGACATACTGCAAGAATGATCAATATAATATTTGGTGCAGCAGACAACACATAGATATCGTTCACACTACGTTGGAATCACACAGAACATTTACACGGATGATGAAGACAACAGATAATAGATACATGCAAATCAGTGGCCAATAGAGCAATTGTCGCGATCCAAACAGATACTCCAACGCTTCATTTCGGTTAATCTCCGACTATTAGTGATTTGGAGAGGACCGAATATGTAACCTTGCTGTAGCTCTTGTCAGCATTCTATCACGAAACAATTAAAATCTCACTGAACAAAGAAAGGAAGGAGACATCGAGAAAAATTTGTGATTTAGAAACTCAGTACTTGTCTGTCCACTCGGCCCCTACATGCATAATGTGAATGTGCAATTAACTGTCAGTTTTCTTTGTTTTTTGAAACTGGAAACACTTACTACTCTTGCAAAGCGTCAATTATTTAGGCACGAATTTATAAGTATTTACGACAGAAGAAAAGTAATAACGTGGAAGCAAGAACTGCTGATTGTTCTTCGAAATTATGTAACCTACCATGTTTATTCTTTACTAATTTTATTTTCGGAGCTGTGCGGCCACCCTGAATTTGGCTGACTGTACATATCCTTGTTCACCTTGCAGGACTTCATCTGGTTCGTGTAAGAGCAGAAGCGATGCAGCGGTGCTGTGATGCAGTGAACAGTGGAATGTTATCAGTCATATTCGACGACCGATCACGGAAGACTCAACCTCTCATTGATGCGGCTTTTAACCACTGCAAGGAGCTCGGAATGGAAGATCCTGTGGTCTCGGTGGCAAGCTACCTTTACCCCGCATGTCGTGGAATTGCTGGTCATACGCAGGTGAGCATGTACATTGTTTAGAATGTATCTGCATCTGGTGGTCTCCGTGGCACAGTGGCTAGGTGCTTGGCCTTGCAATCTGCTGGTCCTGAGGTCGAGCCCCGAGAGTGTCACTGGAAGTCGTCAGGAAGGGCATCCGGACTAGAAGATCGCAACGCTTCAGATTAGAGTCTGACTGTGTGAGCACTGTTCAGGCCCCCAATAAGGGGAGTAGTGACGTTAAACCATTCATTCATCCTTCATTGCATGTTTGAAGTACAATCAGATCATTGCAGTGTTAAGGCTGAAACTGTTAAAGTAGAAGTTGTTATCAATAGAATCTCGCTGTAATAAGAAATGGCTCCGCTGGATGATTCCGCCAACTTCACACACATGGCGTGTGTATGAAGTGGCGAAGTGTATGTGCGACAAGCCATGATTTATGGCTGCGAGTGTTGGCCGTTGCTTTCACCCCATGAGAAGATGATTGAGGATACGGAGATGAGAATGCCACGGTTTATCTGACCATCAAGTTTACTCTCAGCTACTACGGCCTGTTTTTACTTTACAAAAATGAAGTTAATCAAATATCTGCTTCTCTGATCGTTTTTCTATCAAAGCACGGTATTTCACCATCGCATTACTTACTGGCACTTCCAACAGATGTCTATGACGTCTATGACGCGGTCTATCTGAAAATGGAATGTTTTCTACTGAACAATCGATGCGTGCAAAACGGTCATTAATTTACGAAAATAGGCTGCCGCGAATTCGCTCAGAGTTATTCGTCAGTTTTAAATAAGTTGAGTTGCGATAATTTGTTAAATTGGAAATTGATTCATTGCTTCGTTCACATCAATTGAAATAAAACAGGAAGCAAAGCGTGGGAAGAGAAGATATTGTTATTTTTGTTCTTTGCATGAGGAGCTCATTGATCAAACAATTCCTTTCTAAATATAAAGCAGCATCAATTCGAACGTCGTCATCATCATGACCCCATTAATTTGCGTTTTATGGAAAGCATCCCCATCCTGATATCAGCAAATTTCACATCATAAAATTATTTTGGAACACAATATGTGCTATTTACACATAACATGAAGGAATAATGAATTATATTATTACAATCAAATGAAATTTATTTAATTGTTTGTTCATTTATATTCATAATATTCAGGTACCATGAAGCCATACTCCACCGATATATTTTGACATGTTTTCTTAATCATTCTTCAGTTGGAATCAATCGTTTAACAGTTATTATATTTACTCATCCTATGCGGCAGCAGTTATGATAAATGACAGTCACCTTGATTGTAGTTGATATATATATATGGTACACGAACACTTGTTCGACAGGAACATTTGTTCGACAAATTTTCGAACACTTGTTCGACACGGACACTTCTTCGACACGACGTTTGTTCGTTATTAAGCAATTATAGTCTTTTTCTTTTTCAGGTTATGTATTTTTTGAGAATTTGCATTTTTTTTATACTTTGTCTTAAATTAATTTTTTTCCTTTCTAAAAAAATATAATTCTTGCATCGCATAGATTGAACTAGAAGCGAATTTGTAATTTAAGATATTACCCTAAAGACGAAAGATAGCCAGTACCTAAAATTCTATTCATGTTAAATCCATAAACAATTATTGTCGAAGAAGTGTCTGTGTCGAAGAAGTGTACCAGATCCATATATATGTATTTGTCAAATGTACAATAGCAATACATATAACGAGGCATCTAGAGCGATCATTCTAGTGGCCTCGTTCGAATAAAACTGAAGACGCGAACGCTGGTGCCCTATAGACGATATCAATATCATGGTTCCTACGCTTTCAAATCTCCTTAAAACTCCTTAAATGTCCTTAATTTTTTGAAAATCTTCTTAAATTTCTGGACTTTAGATTGATTTCGTGACGGTGCGTGGTGGGTGATGAATCAATAACACGTGTCGTACTTTTGCAGCATCAACAACACAGTTGCGATTCGGTATTTGGGATCGTCTTTTATCCATCATGCGAGTGCCAAAGATCTTTCAGAAGCTTTTCTCAGTGTGCATTCGGAGTTGAGAGTTGAATCTCAGTTATTGCAAGTGTCCCTTGATGGTCCTGCTGTTAACTGGGCCATGCTGAGAGAACTCGAGTCATGGCGAGAAGTCAATTATCAAGGATCTAATGCTCCACATCTAAGTTTTTGTGCAGGGTTAGGTTCCTGTGGGACTCCATGTAGTCCATGGTGAGTTCAAATCTGGCCTTGCTGAGACTGAGTGGGACTTGTAGCGCGTTTTGAAAAGTCCTTTTGCCTTATTCATGGATTCTCCTGCTCGTCGGGGTGACTACAAAGCTGCCAACAACTTTTCGTCAGAGGATTCATGCCTGTTTCCGAGAAAGTGTTGTGGCCATCGTTGACTTGAAAATGATGTAGTAATAGAACGTTTGCTCATCGTCGCGGATCATTCGGTAAATTATTTGAAATACGTGTCGGAATTGCCCAAACAGCGACGACCGAACTCACAAGCCCATGCTTCAGTCCTGGAATCATTCGGCACATCATCAAGTTACAACCAAACCTGCGCGAGATTGCAATTTTCAAAATTTGTGATGCAAATTCTGACTCCATTGTATTGTTTTGTATTCGATTGTTTTTGTAATCAGTAGGTCGATTGTTTTGATTTAATAGAATTATATCTACCGCAAACATCGTTCTTCTTATCAGAATGTGACTATCAGAGAGTCGAGAATTCTCCTTTTCTACACTTCTCTAGGTGAAGGATCGAACCCTGCACCTTCTGTACATTATGTTATCGGTGCGGTCACTTAACCAACTGAGCCATCATACCTCCTTAAGTTAAGTGATTAGTGTTCTTAAAATCTCCTTAATTTTTGAATCAGAAAAAGCGTAGGAACCCTGAATATAATATATAATATAATCAAGCGTTCAGTTGTAATTGAATATTTATTCATCCTATGCGGTAGCAGTTATGATAAATGGCCGTCACCTTGATAGTTGTTGATATGCATGTATTGTCAATTTATATCTAATGTTGAATGGGAATAATTGAGCATTTGTTTTCAGTACAATTTCAGTTTGCACTTTTGACTGTCGTAATCAAGAAGATAATGATGGTCTGCTAGGATAATTCGACGCAATTGCTGGGCTATGGGGGGCTGGGTCTAGTTATTGTATTCGGGCGATGGGTAACTCTGTGATGGGGCGGGATGGGAAGTTATGTTTTTTTTATTTTCTATTTTAAATGTTGGTGGTTGTGAGGTTGGGTAGGATTGGTTGGGGTTGGGGGGCAATTCCCCCTCACCAAAGCGCACATGGCGGCGCCTTTTTGACTTTGTTTTTGTTTATTGGTTTTTTTTTTTTTTTTTTTTGTGTTGGTTAGTTTTTTTGTAATATAGGTCGATGTTGGTTTGGTATGTCTTTTTGGGATTTTTTTATCTTTTATATTGATTTTTTTGTTTGGTTTTGGGGTTTTATTATTTATTTTTGATCTTTTTTTTTGTTGTATTTGTTTTTTATTGCTTTTTTTTATGTTTTTTGTCTTGTGTTTGTTTTTCTTTTCTCGTAGTGTTTTGACTGAATGGTTTTTTCTTTGACAACCCCCCCCCCCGCACCCCCCGGAGGGGGTGGGGGGGGACCGTGCTGCTGTTTCTGGATCTTTTTTTTTTGCTTTTGTTGTCTTGGTGATGGATTTTTTTTTGTTTTTGTTTTTATTTATGTTTGATAGGTGGGATTGTATTAGAAAAAATGAAGTTTTTTTTGTTTAATTTTTGGTTGGTTTTTGTATTTTTATGGTATTTTTTTTTTTTGGTCTTATTTCTTCTACTGTTTGTTTGAGTTGGTTTTGTGCTTTTTTGTTTCTCTTTTGTTTCTCTCTATTTCGGGGGGAGGGGTATTTTTTATTTTTTTTTTTTAATTGCCGATTTTTTTTTTTTTTCTGTTTTGTTTCCTTGATGGAGGTTGTTTTTTCTTTTTTTGGTATTTTTTTATTCTTTTTCTTTTAGTTTTTGTTTTTTTTTTATTTTTTTTGATTTTTTTCTGATTGGTTTTATTTTGTTTTTTTTTTTCTTTTTATTTTTTTATAGGTTGTGGTATTATTGTTTATTGGATTATTTTTTTGGTGTGGTTTTTTGCATTTTGGTTTGTTTTTTTGTTTTGTTTATCTTTTTTTTAGTGATATTTTTGTTTTTTTAGTTTTGTTTTTTTTTTTGGAAATAAAATAAAAAAAAAAATAAAATGCAAAAAAATAAATAAAGAAAAATTACCCGCCCCCGTTTTGTTTTTTGTTATTTTTGGTATGGTGTTGCTTCATTTCTTCCATTTTATTAACTTATGTGGTTCTTCTTTTTGTATCTGTTCTTTTGATATTTTTTCTGGTTTTCTTCTTTTTATTTTTTGCGGTTTTTGTGTTGTTTGCTTTTTATATTTATTGTGTTTTTTTGTAGTTGGGTCTTTTTTTATTGTTTTATTTTTGTGTTTTTACGCTTTTTGGTTATTTTTTTTTTTTTTTACTTTTTTTTATAGTTTTTTTTTTTTCGTTGTTTTTTATGTGTTATGTTTTTTGTTTTAAACTCTTTTTTTTTGCTTCTTGTGGCTTATTAGTTGTGTTGTGGTGTATATTTATTTTTTTTAGTTGCTTTTTTTTTTTTTGATTTATGATGGGTTTTTGTTTGTTTTATTTAAGTATCTTTTTTTTGTTGGGTTTATTTGTTTCTTTGGTTTTTTTGTGATTTGTCTGTTTTGTATTTACTTTTAGTGATTTTGTTTTTTCTTGAGGGGGGAGGGTTGTTGTTTATGTTTTGGTATTTGTATTTTTTATTGTTGTTTTTGGGAACTATTTTTTTATTTTATCTGACTTTTTTGTCTTTTTTGTTTTTGCTTTTTATATATTTTTTTTTTTTTTTTTTGTTTTCTTAAGTTTTTTGTTGTTTTTTTATTTTTGGTGGTTTGGAGGTCTGTTCATATTCGTGCAAGTTGTACTTTTATGTTTGGTTATTCCTTCTATTTCTGGGTTTGTATTTTTTGTTTCTTTCTTCTTTGTTTATTGGTTTTTAAGTGTTTTTGGTTTTATCTAAATTTTTTTTGATGTTTTTCGTATTTTATGCGTGTGTTAATTTATTTTTTGTTTGTTATTTTTCTTTTAGTTTTTTAAATTTTTGGTTTTTTTTTTTTTTTTTTGTGTGTTTTCTTTATTTGATATAATTTTTTTTTGTTTTTTTTCCTTTTTGTTTTCGGTTTGTTTTTTTTATTTGTGTTTAGTGTCAGTTTTGTTGATTTTTAGGTGTTTTTGTTTTTTGGTTTATTTTGCTTTTTTATGTTGTTTTAACTCTCATAGTTCTTTTTTTTTATCTTTTTTTTTTTGTGTGTTATGTTCTGTTATTTGTTTTGGTTTTTGGGTGGTTTTTGGTTATTTGTTATTTTGTTCTAGTTTTGTTTTTTTTGTTTGTTCTTGTTTTGGTATGGTTTTTTTTTGGGTTTTTGTTTGGACCTTAGTGTGATTTGTGTTTTTATGTTTTTGTTGTTCTTCGATTTTTTATTTTATGTTCGGGTTTTTGTTGTATTACTTTTTTTTGGTTGGCTCTTCTTAGTTGTTGTTTTGTTTCTTGTTTTTTTTATGGATATTTTTTTTGTTTTTGTGTGTTTTTTTTTTTTTTTTGTTTGTTTTGATGTGGTAATTGTTTTTCTTTAGTTTATTCATGCTATTTGGCGTTTTTTTAGTGTATGATTATCATTTTATTTTCTTTTCTTGGTTTTTTTTTTTTTTTGTGCGTTTTTTCGTTTGGTTTTGTGTGGTTTATGGTTTTTTGGTTTTTTTTTTTTGTTTCATTGGTTGTCTTTATTGTTTGGGTTCTTCATTTGGATTTTGTTTTATTTTTTTTTTTTTTTTTTTTTTGTTTTGGATGTGTTTGTTTTTTTTTTCTCTATTTCTTTTGATTATATTTTTTAGTTTGTATTCGTTTGTTTTTTTTTTTTTATTCGGTCTGAGATTTTGTTCGTTTTCTTTTTATGGTTTTTCATGGGGCTTTTCATTTCATTTTTTTTATTTTTCTGGGCGTTTTTCTTTGTTGGTTTTGTTTGTTTTCGTTTATAGGTTTTGTATTATTTTTTGTTTTATGTTTGGTATTGATGTTTCTCTTTTCTTTTCTTGCTTATTGTTTTTTTGTTTTTTTTATGGAAACAAAGAACAATTACAATGCCCGCCCCCCCCCCCCTGGGCGTCGCAGGGACAACCAGAATGAATTTTGCGGTGGGGGGGGGGGGGTATTGTGTTGGTTTGGATTCATGTATTTTTTTATTGTTTGGTTGAGTTTTTTTGGTGTGCTGTTTTTTTTAGTTATTTTGGGGTTGTATTTGATTTGTTTATTTTTATTTAGTTTACGGGATTTGATATTTGGTTTTTTGTGCGTTCTATTTTGGTGTTTTATTTATGGTATCGTTACGATTTGTACTTATACATCTTTCTGGCGATTTGTTTATTATTGTTTTTTTTTTTTGATTTTTTTTTGTTATTTGGTGTTTTTTACTACTTTGATGGGTTTGAGAAATTATGATATAATTAAAATTTTTTTTTGGTTATTTTTGTCCCGTGTTTTGTAGTCTTTTGTGTGGTATTTTCTTTTCTTTGATGTTATACTTTTTCTATTATTAATTTTTGTTGTAATCTCTTAGTCTATTCTTTTTTTTATAGAGTTGGGATTATTTGTTTTATTTTTGTTTTTTTTTTGTCTTTTTTTTTTATGATTTGGTATGATTTTTTTGTTTTTGTGGTTTTATTTTTCGCTTTGTCTTGATTTGAGTTTCTTTGTTTTTGAAAAAAAAAAAATTGTTGTCTTTTTTTATTTTTAGGTTTATTTTTTTTTATTCTTTGTTTGTTTTTTATTTTTTTGTTTTTTTGTTTGAGTATTCTATTTTTCTTTATGTTGTCTGGTTGTTGTTTTTTTTTGTTGTGATTTTGATTTTTTTATTTTTATATTTTTATTCCTGTGGTAATTTTCGTTTTTTCAGTTTATATTTCTTTTTTATGATTTTTTTTATATTTTTTTCGGTGTTCGTTGGTGTTATATATTTTTTTTGTTCTTATTTTTTGTTATTCTCTGTTCTTTGTTTTGTTTTTAGTTGTCTCTCTTTATTTTTTTTCTGTTGGCTTATGTTTTTTTTTTGTTGTTTTTTTTTTTATTATATTTTTATTTTTTGTATATCAATGTTTTATTTTGTCTTGCTTGTTGGTGGTTTTTTTTTTATTTATGTAGTCTGTTTTGTGTTAGGGGGTTATTTTAATTGGTATTTTTTTCTTTTGGTTTTAGGTAATGTCTGAAATAGCGTTGTTTTTCTTTTTCTTTTTTTTTTTAGTTATGTATTTAGTATTGGGGTAAAAAATAAAAAAAAAAAACAGCCCTCCCGGTTTTTATCTTGGTGTTTTAGAGAAATAAAAATAAAAAAAAAAAATAAATGAATAAAAAAAAATGTGAAATGCATGCATACGAAGACGCAATGTAAGGACACAAGGCATATTCAGACCTAAGCGATACATTTAGAAATATTACAAAAAATTTACAACAGCGAACTGCTCCTGTGGAAGGTTTCGCAGGAACAGTTGCTTCCTCATGGTAGAAGCTTGATTCCCTAAAAGTTATCGCAGGCAATGATTATAATCATTTAGTAATTTCTTGAAGTAGATAAGAGCATTAACAAGCGAAGCACTCTAAGTTCAGGTTTGCAGAGCTATCAATATGCTTGGTTTCAGCAATATTTATTCCTTCTTTTTGTTTGTAATTAGTGATAAATAAAACGAGGCATCTAGAACAGTTACCATGTAAAAGCCAACTCATTCTAGCAGCCTCGGTCGAATAGAACGCGAATACTGGCGTCCTAGACGAATTTCTCTTGAGAAGGAGTGAATGCTCGAAGCTTCGGGGCTAGTTTTCAGATTTTCCGCTAATTATAAAGAAGGAGGAACGAACGATGTTGATTTTTATAAGTCACGAAACGCCTACTATGCGCTTCCATAGATAAATCAAAATATACAATCCAGGGATGAAAATTGTTCGAATTTTCCGGTTTTTCCGTTTTTTGAGTGAAATTTTGATGGGTCACGAGATTCATCAACAAAAAATTGAAGGGTGTGTGGGCATTGTTGAACAACGGGTAGACGTTCTAATACATTAATTACCAAGCGTATCAGATTCTTAGAAACAGGAACTTATTTATCTTTAGAAGCGAGATCAGTAGCAGAGAATGAAATGTTTGTTTGGGATATTGGAATGGTATTTGCGTGTCTCCTCTGACATTTGATACCCAATCAGAAACCTGAACTATGAGTCTTTGTAATTGCAGGGGTCTCACTCGGCAAAAAATCAAAAAATAGCAAAAAAAGTGAAGAATGGTAAAAAATGGCAAAAAATCCGGGATTTTTACTAGTATCAGCTGTAATTATTTTCTTATTGATATCTCTGTGGATACTAGTTGCGGTTTTTTTTAGTTTTTTAGATTTTGGGATTGTTTGGACTTTGAAGGATATGAAGTTGTTTAAAATTTCAAATTGTTACATTTGTTCGTTGATATTTTGTTGATTTTGCATCTAATAATACAGATTTTTAATATCACATGTGATCAGAGTATTTTGATGTAGAATGACTTAAATAGCATTTATACTTAGGTTGAACAATTTAACTCGTCTTGCATTTGACTTCCGTAGCTAGGTCAATGCTAAAACGTTACTGAGAAAATAACTTGCAATTAAGGACTACTTAACCTAAGACGAATGTTTTCAGTGGACGATAGGTACTCGAAAAAATCGTATAAGCATCATATAAGGACAGCATCCTGAAAGGAAAAAGGTCGATTGTATCGTGGTGAGTACTTCATGGTGCACTATTCACTCAAGTCATTTAGTTTTCTCCATTTTAGAAGAAAAAAAGTGGCAAAAAATCCAAAATTTTAGAGTGAGACTCCTGTAATTGCAAACTTTTATGTCAATGCAAATTCGGGATATGCAAGTTTTATACAACAGATACATATAATGGAATATGTCCAAAAATATAGGCACCATGCTACTGATGGTGGTTTCTAACATTGGTTGCTGCATTGCTCTGCTGTTTTATTGCAGGTGATATCTCAGTTCTCTTATTTATAACTTTTCGCAGTCTCAAAGACCAAAACGTTGTCAAGACAAGATTTGCTTGTCCTCGCCCTTCGGGCTCGTGCATAGATATGTTGACCTCGAAGAGAGCAATAAAGATGGATAGTTTGCACTAGTTGCGTAAATAACTATTATTCTATGCATAGATATAAGAAATGATGCCCATTAGAAACTTCTATGATGATGTAGAAATCTCTTGCTCACTGGATTTGTCAACCCGAACTTGTGATATTTGAAATTTGATTCAAGGCTGCTATTCAAACAAACAGGCAGAGAGCGCTAAAACAAGTGATCATGAAGCGATCAGCCAGCGAAATTATTGAAAACTTAACTCCACGTGCAAGTGCCAAGCGCTACAATAATGCGTGGGATTCTTTCATCAGATTTTCCGAGAAAGAAGATAAACCAACAGAAAGTGACTTCATCGAATAGTTTGACTACTTACAGCGTGAGAAAAATGATGCTCCAACCAGTTTTTGGACATTTTATTCAATGATTAACAACATAATTTCAAGGTGTTTGATATGGGACGAAAAGCTTCAGAAGTTTCCACGTTTTAACTTTATTACTGAAATCGTTTTGAGAAAACATCCAACATTCTTTACCAAAAGAAGAAATTTGATACTTATTTAAAATTAAACGTATTGTTATTCAATAAAATTTGATGAAAATGAAGTGGGATTAAATAGGTAAAGAATAGATAAAGAAGGTTGTATAAATGTAGAAGATATTAAACGAAAAAATAAAAGAAACCAGAAAGATAATTAATGATATGATATACAAACTGTTAGAACAATAATTATACTTGAGAATATAGAAAATAGAATAAAAATATCAATAAAAAAGGAAAACTAAAAAAAAAAAAATTAAATAAGTAATCAAAAAAGAAACATTAGGTAAAAAGAAAAGTAAAATAAGAAAAAAAAAAAAAATAAGAATACAACAAAAAGATAATAAAATAGAATCATCATCATATCACTTAAAAAAATATAAATTAAAAAAAATAGAATGTGTTAGACTAAAACCAATCAAAATAGCATAAATACAATAAAAAGGAAAATAATAAGTTAGAGAATTTAAATACTAGAAAGATTTGTTGCGGGGGGGATGATAAGGAATATAATAGAAAGACAGGAAAAGAATAATAATTGATAGTAATAAATAAAAAAAACCTGACGCATTAGATGAAAAAGAAATCTTTATAATAGGGAAAGCTGCCCTCGTTGTTAGGATTTGTACGGTGGATTACCTATGCCGCAAGATGCATTGTTAATATAAATTGTGATGACTGCGAGTTTAGTGAGACCACTGGAATGTGGATCACGTATAAAGTCAGCAAACAAAGAGGAGAGGAAATACGCAACAAATTCCTGGAATTTAAAGCTTAAACCTTGGCCGCAAACCCTGCAGTCAAAATGAAGCAATCTGCAATCATAGTAATCTGCTCGTTCTTTTCCAGGCCCTCGAATTCATCCAGAAGCATGGATCAGAGTACGGTGTCAAGCGCGCTATTCGGGTACCGGTGAGTGGCGCTTTTCACACAGCACTGATGAAGCCAGCAGCGAAAACTGTGAGAGCTTGCCTTCATCGAATGTCATTCAAAACTCCTCAAGTTCCAGTTTTCTTCAATTTTGATGCTGATACTGCATTCGCTTTCCGATCGATCAATAAAAAGGTTTACAAACAGGTGAGTCTATACTGTCACGTTCTGACACATTTCTACTCCATTTTCATCAGCGTTGTACAATGTAATCCGTCTAATGAAATCACTCGAGCTAAGAATGGGTTGCATTAACCGGCGCACCGCTGATTTAAAGAGAAAATTGAGTCCCGAGAGCATCTGGTTGCAATATTCGGCTGGGTCTATGAAACGTAGAGTTTTGTAAACTTGATTCTCTTATGTCTATGTATATCCGTTCAAAAAGAACATAGCTATCTTGAATCTTCATTTAGACGATTGCTGGAAATATAAAAAGATGTTTGATTTTAGTTTATTATCAATTGGTGTCAAATAAATTAATTTCATTGACGACCATAGAAATTGACAACAATAATACCTCTAGAATGGAAATTAAGCTTCATGCAATGCACAATAACGGCACATAAATCGCACGCATTTTCACTTAGATGCACCTGCCAACGTCTGTATCATTGGTTTAGAATCAGTCACATGAGTAAATCGAAGGTTTTAATTGGTTCTTCATGCCCCAACTTAGTTCCCCCGGATGTGCCGCGACCTTGAGTCAATTTCCATTCTAGCGAACTTCAGATAAACAGTTTACTTCTATGTTGACGACCATTCCATACTAAGCGTGAATGTGTGATGTCGCTAATATGTACAGCAGAGTTCCTGGGTTCGAAACTGCAGCACCTGGGGCTACTCATCATACTTTTATATGAGAGTTGCTTTGTGACACTGTTCCTACCACGGTCTCTCAACGTAACAGGATGTTGGAGTAAGTTGCGCCAGCGACGCCGAATACTCCTCATAGATATATGACATTGACTGAAGGTCGAAAAGTATTTTCATGTGGCTATTTGCTATCATGAGATCCTTCCCAAGTGTACAGAGAAAAGTGGAGACGGTCAGATTCTTGCAGTGGCAACTGCTGCAATAATGTAATAGCCTACCCGATTACCTCTGTAATGAGCTGTAAATAGTTATTATTATCTGCAAGCGCAAACGGATTTTTCCACTGGGTGAAATTTTGAATGCGCATTAAGTTATTCAGAGGATATCTGCGTATTTATCTGCAGGTTAGGTTTTTTTAGAAAGCGTTATCAGTGATATTTAGGAATATGCTTAGAAGTGAAGGTGTAGTGTAGAGGCAATCAGCTTCTCCTCGCCAATATGAAGAGCTGGATTCTGTTGTTCGGCCTATAAATTTTGCCTGAGTAGTCCATCTCTACGATATACATGTGCGCTGTACATTCGCTTAGATCTTTGAAATTGTTGCTATTGCAGTACATAAAATATTACAAAATATTATCACAGATGAACACTATAATTGTGATTTCTCCTTCTGTTTTCTAATTTGAACATGGTGTGACGCAATAATATGACACTTCATTATACTGTAGAGGTTTTTGCGAGATTCCACTATGATACTTCAGGCCCGATCATGAAATCTTGTTGAAGACAATGCCCATCACACGATGCAGTATCTAAACTGCTTCCTCTTTTCGGTGAAAACAATATAATGCCACTATAATGTGCCATGCTTTATACTGTTCACATTCGTTGGCTTCCAAGCTATGTCAAAAATAGCATGAAATACGTCTCTGACAGATGTTCTAGTAGAGATCGAAACTTGAGATAAGACTAGCTTACCTCTGATGTGAAAGTATTCGGCTGTAATAGCAATGGCTTCTATTAATACTAATTGTAGAACGAATTGCCCTATTGATTGGCAAATACCTAAGTCTAAAAAAAAACGTGTTGAAAAAATTGTTAAAACTTATCTCTAGATTTCAGTGAATGATAAATTTTGCAGAAAAAAATGAAAAGCTTTTAACAAATAAATTTAAAAATCCCTTATCCACTTCACTTCTAAACAGGTTAAGGTTTTGGCTAATATTCCAAAAGCGCTGGTTCTCCTACCAATGCATGTCATTGCAATGCGTGTTCTGCTGTGGGACTCAGATTTACTTGCAACGATAAATATATTGTTCACAATTTTAATTGCAAAATCTGCAATAAAAATGATATCGGTCAAACTTGTCGTCCGCTTAAACATAGATATGCTGAACATCAACGCAGTTTGAAAAATGCGATCAAAAGAGTGCACTGTCTGAACATGTTAATAAAGATCACAGCAATCTGACTGACGTACAAATCAAGAACTTTGACCTTTCAATTCTAAGCAAACAACGTAATTCAGTTCACACGAAGTTGTCTGAAAGTCGTCACATAGCTAAGAATAAACCTCTCCTGAACAGAAAACATGAGATGATTTGATGGATCGCTCACTTTTACTATCTAACCGCTCGCCTGGTTGTACAGCTCATGTGCCCTTGATAACGTCGGAGGACGATACGCGTCGGGCCCTTGTACATATGTTTTTAAAACAATAAAGGAAATTTGTCCGAAAGAAAGGAGCGACTGTTCTTCATTTAAACGCTTTATACTGTTCACATTCGAAATTCCCTATCACATGTTTTATGCATGAAATTACCCTTATCGAACATGCATTTTCGCCCATTGATTGTACATCGTAACGTGCTAGATGCATATCATAGCTCGTAGCAATAAATATATGGATCATGCTTGATTCGTACAGAAATGATTCACGCACTTGATTATAGTTGATGTCTGAAAATTTCATCCGCGTGGGTCATGCAGAGCAAACAGTTAGCGCATAAATTTGTTCGGTCATCATTTTGAAAGTTTGATAAATAAACACAGCCCTTCGATTCTCGGTCATGATTATAAAGCCATGACCGAGAATTGAAGGGTCTATCGCGGTATACTTTAACACAAAATACTGATGCTTAAGTTTACAATCCAGCTTTCGCTTATCAAAACTAGTTAGTGAAAAACAAACAATAACAAAATCATAAAAGTTTCAATCAGAATATTATAGGCCTATCCTGCCAATACAGCGGAAACATTTGAGGGCTACGTCTCCCTCTCTGCCTGGAAATGTCCTACCAATTACCTTTGCTTGAATCAAATCCCCCACACATCGCGAAACCAAAATTTGTTCTATGTGCTGTGAGAAGAACACATGTATATACCACCACAAAATATCATCCAATTGTTTTGCAATAATATTCAATTAGAGGACTATTGGTGTGGGGGATATTACGAAGACTCGCAGTACAGATCTTTTCTATTGTCATCAAATTGACCGATAAAAAACGATGACAGTATCCGGTTGTAATACAAATGGTGTAATCATTCTAGATAAAGGGGACCCGAATGTTGGTCAAGTAGAAAACACTTGCTCTGCCTTGAAGCTCCTAAGAAATTAGCCTGAGTACATGACGAAATTTGCATTTCTGCAAGGGACTTTAAAATATATGCGGACCAGAATGTGAAATGTAAACTCGTCTTCTATATCAATTATTTTCCAGCAAAAATGTTAAACAAAATCTCAATACATTAGAGATAATGATCGCATTCTTATTTGTATCTTCATTGTACCTTTCCCATTTACAGAGATCAGAATTCATAGCTTTGATTTTAAATGATTTACTCCAGATTGACGGATTCTATTTATGAAATTGTAATTCAATTTTCTTATTTCATGAATTAATTTTAATCAAACAGAGATTATTTCTTTAACTTGAGATTTTTATATTACAATTTCTGAATGTATAGCTTACGTAGCAGAATTGTCATCGTAACCAGGCATTTGAACTTCAGAAATGATGTGAAGGATCCTTTTTTCATGACAATAAGAATTCATTTTTTAAATGCAGTTATAAATGATTTATTTGAATTATAGTACCAGTCATTCAATAATCTGGTTGAATAATTGATACAACTCGATATAAAATCTTAGATTACTTGACTTGATTTTTGATAATCATAACAGAAAATATTTATACGTTGGTTATGATAAAAGTTTCATGTCACGGTCTAAATATAACGGCTATACAACCTTTACGAAGGACAAATTCAAATCAGCAATTAAGTTTATTTTAGAAAATGTTTTTATAACGTTTGGGGTTCAAGTTTTCCAACAGACTCGTGGCATTCCTATGGGAGGGAATTGTAGTCCTCTCTTCGCTGATCTGTTTTTACTACACTGCGAATTTGTTTATATCTAAAACTTACTGAAAAATAAGAAGATGGGACTGGCTAAACTGTTATCTAATACTTCTAAATACATCGACGACATTTGTATAATTATTAATATAAATAGATATAATATATGATTGATAGCATCTCCCGTCGTGTGCAGATTACGCTTGTCATAATTGTTTGCGGATTAAGGCTAGATATGATGGGACACAGACCGGTCCTCTTGAGAGATAGATTAAATTTCATGAATAGTTAGACACCAATTGGTCCATTTATAACAAGTCTAGTTCCTTATTTCATTTTCTTCATGGAGTAGTTCCAGGTGAGACGCTGTAGGTCGATTCTAACAAGTTCAGTACCCATACTGTAGTTTCACATTTATTTTATTTATTTTTTCTTTTTCTTTTCTTCAAAGTTCATTACAAATTTACTGTTCATTACAAAATTACTTTTTTGTAACTGAGATTCCTAGAGGATGATGATTTTCATTTAAATGATAAGATTCATGCACATCAGTAGCAATGGAGCGTGAATACGCTTCAGGGAAAACAGCGATAATTCTTGGAATTTGAAAAAGTAGTGTTAAAGTCAATGTCCTAAACTGCTAACTGCTACTTAATGTCAAAGTTTATAGGTGCATGTACTAAGACTATATTAGAGAAAAAGATGCCACATTTCTCTAGAATCGTCGAGGAAGCAAACGCAACAAGTGCTAGAAATAACGAAGGAAAAACGAAAGTCGTCGGCAGAATTGAGGCACTGAAAACAAAGCGACAGAAATTGATAAGTGACACAGAGAAGATAAATGAATAAATTAAAACAACTATTTCTAAATTGTCTTAAGTCACATGTATTCGTAGATGATAATTGCTGTTATTTTCTTATTGTTAGATATAGTTATTTGTTATCTCTTTCTTTGATTTCTAGTAGATTGAAAACCGAATACGTTCTTTTTTTCTGTTTTTATGAATAAAGATTCAATATGTTTGATCTTGAACGATAGTTTTATCAGTGCCGACATCGTTTATTACTCCTTCCGAGCGTTAACTTCGTCTTACAAATGTTTAACTAATGATATCAACTGATGTCATCCTTTTTTGGGTACTATATCACTTCTTCGGTCAAATTCAGTTGATAAAATGTTCAGGGGATTTTTCTTCAAAAGGCGTATACACCCTGTAATGGAATTTTGTGGCAAAGGACAAACATTATTGATTCACAAATATGTAGAAATCTCATGTCTTGAGTACTCTGGTTGTGAATTTTGTGATACAATTTTAACAAATAGTTCATATTTTTGTTTGTTGTAGATTAAATCCAATCATCCTTCTTTGCAGATTTATCTATCAGTGAAATGGGAACAGATTCTCATTAAGATGTTGCATCGCCCAGAAGGAGTTCCATTGCCGAGAATGTTCGAAGTTGGGCCTGGACGAACTTTAACAACAATGCTTCAGAGAACTAATTTAAAGGCATACAATCGTTGTAGCAACGTTCAAGCTTGACTTTTTTAATGATGACATTTTGTGACTTTAATATTGAGAACATGAATGATGACGAAAATGATGACGTTTTGATGTTTGAATATGTAATAGCGGATACTAAACTGTCAAGAAAATATCTATTTCGACTTAGGTGATCAGCAGATTATTAGCATTTATACCAATGACAAATTATATACAAATCTAATACTATACTAATCTAATATTATATATAAATCTATACAAATGTTACGTCTTAAGATATGTAAGTTAGTAAGGGATCCCTTGGAAACATTTAATTCAGCTGTTTCATTCAAGTTGTATTCAATCACTGTTATACTATAGCCTATACTGTCAAATCTATTTTCCTTAATTTGAAATTTATAACTCTTCGTAGAATCAACCAAGTTTAATATTGTTACTGATATACCGTGCGAGTTTATATTCATTTTCAATCTCATAGTCGCTCTACTCGCTTGTCGTCTTGTATGTAATTTTTTGATATTTCCCTATTTTAAGCTGTATCTGCTCCGTAATTATCATCAATTGATAAGTTTAGAACTTTTCAAAACAATATTCCAATGCATAAACGTCGTTTACTTTAAGAGGCAATAACTCTACCTGATAACAACTTGATAAATACTACCTGATAAGTCGTAGAAATAGTTAAGTTTTTCTTCATTTATTTAGTATTACAGGGGGA